>JAJOZX010008232.1:0-12500 GCA_023014485.1 Bathynomus jamesi | reverse complement strand
TAACCACTACACCACCGAGGCGCATTGCTACACCACCACCACCACCATATAGCTCATAGCTGCGCTTAATTTTTCTAAGTTTTTTGCTTCGCCTATATATATATATATATATATGATACACACAGACAGTGCATGGAACAAGGAACTCTTTGGGATAATTAAATCCACTATAGTCCGAATAAGTAATGGTAAATGACAAATACCATAGTTTTTCTTTTTCATGATACAAGCCCGACGTGGGCAACGGGTCTCTCGCAAAGAGGTCCAATAAATATAGCTTCCCTCACCAGCTATCTGCAAAGCAGACAGGATCCAGCTTTGGGACATGGATCTAGGGTTTAAAGCACCTAGCCCTGCTACATTTAGAACCTCAATATAAGCAAAAGACTCGCTGCCTTCACGTCAGATTGAATGCATCAAAGAAAAAGGGGTAACTATTATATTTTTAGCCAAAAACCAAAACTTAAACCTCAACTGGCAGAATTGAGCGTCCACTTTTCAAGGCACATAACATGTCCGTTTGAAGATGGGAATGAACTCAGAATGGTCCCCTGAGTTTTTTATGATACATCTTCAAACGGACATGTTATGTGCCTTGAAAAGTGGACGCTCAATTCTGCTCGTTGAGGTTTAAGTTTTGGTTTTTGGCTAAAAATATAATAGTTACCCTTTTTCTTTGATGCATTCAATCTGACGTGAAGGCAGCGAGTCTTTTGCTTATATTGAGGTTCTAAATGTAGCAGGGCTAGGTGCTTTAAACCCTAGATCCATGTCCCAAAGCTGGATCCTGTCTGCTTTGCAGATAGCTGGTGAGGGAAGCTATATTTATGGGACCTCTTTGCGAGTGACCCGTTGCCCACGTCGGGCTAGCATCATGAAAAAGAAAAACTATGGTATTTGTCATTTACCATTACTTATTCGGACTATAGTGGATTTAATTATCCCAGAAGAGTTCCTTGTTCCATGCACTGTCTGTGTGTATCATAAAAAACTCAGGGGACCATTCTGAGTTCATTCCCATATATATATATATATATTATATATATATATATATACACACACTGTGTGTGTGTGTGTGTGTTTATTTAATCATCGATGTATTCACAGTTTAACTGGAAGTATGAAGAGTAGGGTGGATCGATTTTACATTTTTGTCGATTTCCATATTCTAATAGAGACAAAAACTTGCGCATGCATGAGAAATTAGCCTCTGCAAAATCTTAGCTTAATGGGTAATCAATCATCTTCTGCCCCCGGCAGAGCGATGAAAATCATATTTTAGTAGTCAAAAACGTATTTTTAAACCCTAGCCTAGAGTCATAAATTTTGCGTGTGTGTTATTTCATGCCTAAGCAACGATATAAATGCTATGGGAAATATATAAATGCATTATTTAAGACAAGGAGCCGATCTGAAAATATGTATAATAATATACATATTTTCAGATCGGCTCTTTGTCTTAAATAATGCATTTATATATTTCCCATAGCATTTATATCGTTGCTTAGGCATGAAATAACACACGCAAAATTTTATGACTCTAGGCTAGGGTTTAAAAATACGTTTTTGACTACTAAAATATGATTTTCATCGCTCTGCCGGGGGCAGAAGATGATTACCTATTAAGCTAAGATTTTGCAGAGGCTATTTTCTCATGCATGCGCAAGTTTTTGTCTCTATTAGAATATGGAAATCGAAAAAAATGTAAAATCGATCCACCCTAATGAAGAGTCAAATATCTTTTTACACAAATTATCATTCCGCCCATATGCCCATTTCAGGGTACGAGCAGCTCGCAGCACCATTGCCAAGCAGTTAGGGGGTCAAAGTACTGACGAGGCTTTCGTACATGGTTCTTCACCACTGAAAGCAACAATGCTCCGTGTTAGTCTACTTCCAAGAACATCCATAATCGTATTCAATTGATTGCAATTTTCGTTAGTTTGTATTGAAGACATTAGCAGTCCTGGTGCATGATTCTTCAGGAGCAAGATGCACCGCAAGTTTGTGTTTCCTCTCCAAAGCAGCACAGATTTATGTGCATCAAGCAAACCTTTTGTATACAGGCCTGCATTTCGTTTAGAATAGTAGCCTAGATTAGGTCCATTTTTCGTAAATTTTGTATCATAGTATAAATTACACGAATTTACTGAAAATTTCAGGGATTTCATGAAATCACTAGTTTTACAATCTTACTGTAACACACACACACACACATATATAAATAAATAAATAAATATATATATATATATATATATATATATATATATCGTAAAGAACGACGCTTGTATAGGAGAACATCCCGCGCAAGATGAGAAGAGAGAACGAACAAATGAAAAAATGAGGTAACCACCCGGGAATCGAACCCGGGATCTTCCGATTGGCGGTCAGATATGATAACCACTACACCATGGTCCTCAGTCGATCAGAAGTCGTAATTCCTCTACATACGCGCAGAAACCAATGCCCCGAGGGGGCACCTCCCGCATGCCGTATCTATATATACATTTCAACTGCAAAGAACACGCAGTATAAATTACGACTTCTGATCGACTGAGGACCATGGTGTAGTGGTTATCATATCTGACCGGCAATCGGAAGATCCCGGGTTCGATTCCCGGGTGGTTACCTCATTTTTTCATTTGTTCGTTCTCTCTTCTCATCTTGCGCGGAATGTTCTCCTATACAAGCGTCGTTCTTTACGTTATTTATACTGCGTGTTCTTTGCAGTTGAAATGTGTGTGTATATATATATTGTACAAATAGAGAGAATTAAAGTTCCATTAAATGAAATAGTTTAAGAGTTTAAATTTATTTCAAGAATTTCATGTCACGGATTTAACTTGATTTATTAAATCCGTTTCCCTTAAGTGACGTTTCTTGTCGCCTTCAATAAATAAATAAATGAAAATAAATAAATAAGTAAATTTTGCAAGTTACTCGTATAATTTTAAACAATAAATATAAATAATATAAATAATGTTTATAATTAAATAATTAATTATTAATTATTAAATTTAATAAATGGGAAATTAGTTAAAATTATGATTATCAATTACGTAATAATTTATATTTGAAGGATAACTATTAAAAAGTAATGATTTGGCCTTATTTTATTTGTCTTGGAAACAAGATTTGTATACATTTTAACTATGATTGAAATCTTTCTGTTTTTCTAGTTTTTTATCTATCGACATACGAGTATCTATCTATCGACATACGAGTAAGTAAAGAAAATGGGAAAGAGAGAGAGATTTGCAGATTTACGGGCTAACAGAGTCCCTAATATCCATTCTAGGTTAACTAAAGAAGGAAGTTACCCTCCTATAAAATTTTACATATAAGTTGCGCGTCAGTTACACATTTTAACGTAACTTTTTTTGTAACTTTGAATTCAATGCGCAATATTAGCGTAACTTTTCCAGCTTTAACGAGAGTAAGGCTCTTTTCCTCTATTTTGTTCCGTAACTTTTGGTTGTTAAAGAAATAAGACCCTTATTCAATATTTCGTTCAGTAACAATTTCTTAACTTTTGTTACTGTTTTTATCCTTCTTATTGCGTAACTTTGGCGTAACGTTTTTAACAATAAAAGTTATATTGACGTTTCAGACAAATATAACCTATAAATTATCCATGATTTGTGTTGGATAATACGCATATTATAAGAGATTGTAATTAAGAGATTGGGATCACCTGAAGATCAGGGCCCCCAACCTTCTTTAGTTAGTTTTATAAGGCTCTTCTTCTTCTTCTGCAGCTTAAATCCCATCTCTATATGGGGTCGCTGTTCTTGATGAGTCTCCTCCATTCACTTCTGTCACGCACCATGTCCTCGTCCAAATTTTTCTCCCGGATGTCTGCCGCCACGCAATCCCTCCACCTCGTCTTCGGTCTACCTCTTCTTCTCCGTCCCGGCACCTCCATTTCCAGCACCATACGTCCCACGTAATCTTCCTCTCTTCTCATTATGTGCCCATACCATCTCAGTCTGGCTTCTTGGACTTTTCTTGACGCCTCTGCTACTTTCACCGTTCCTCTAATGCGTTCGTTTCTGATTTGATCCCTTCTAGTTACACCGTACATCCATCCAGTGACGGCCCTAGGATTGCTGGCGCCCCGGGCAAGCTGAACTTCGGCGCCCTTACAAGTATAATTTTAAAATTTGTTCACAATGAGGAAAAACTACAAATGTAGGAATAAAGAGTTTATTACAATTAACGATATTCACTCAAAGTACAACTAAAAATTCTCAAAATGGAACCATGTATGAAAATATGAGAGACAGTGTTGCCACTTTTGTCTGAGGTAAATCCACAAAAAAATGTAAAAATTCCACAAAGTGGCAACACTGATGAGATATTAAAGGATGGCAGCGCTGCCAGGCGTATGTAATTTGTGCTCAACGCTCACCTACGCGGCCACATCAACCCATGTGACATGTCATCCCATGTCGGGCCAAGCTGACCTTAGCTTTACTGGTAGTCTGGTACTAATGCTATTGGCTAATATAATGTCATAATCCCTGAAAATTTTACTCCACATCAGGAAATTTTCACATTTGACTCTTTTATTTTATTTTATTTATTTATTTTTCTATTTTTCTCTTTATATTTGGAAGATCCCAAACACATGACGTGGCGCCCCTTAGCACGTGGCGCCCCGGGCAACTGCCCGAGTTGCCGGTACCTTGAGCCGGCCCTGCATCCATCGCAACATTTTCATTTCAACCACATCCATCTTTCTGTCACTAATCTTCTTCATTGGCACCGTCTCCATTCCGTACAACATGGCTGGCCTAACCACTGTTTTGAAGACCTTCCCTTTCAGCTTCACCGGCATCCTACGATCACAGAGAACAGAGAACTCCCGACACCTCTCTCCAGCTCCTCCATCTCGACTGTATCCTACGATTCACCTCTCCCTCTGCTCCCCCCTCTGCCTCGATTGTTGATCCCAAGTATTTAAAACGATCTACCCGTTTGATCAGTTCACCATTTAACATCACTCCCCCTCCTTCATCCGGTTGTACATTACATCTCAGATATTCAATCTTCTTCCGACTAACTTTTATACCTCTACTTTCCAATGCCTCCCCTCCAATTTTCTAGCTGTTGTTCTACCTCCTGTCTTGTCTCTGCGCACAACACTACATCATCGGCATACATCATGCACCAAGGAGCAACCCCTCTAACCTCCTCAGTCAACACATCCAACATCACGTTGAATAGGAATGGACTCAATGCTGACCCCTGATGCAGACCAACCCCAACTCCAAAACTCTCCGTCACACCAACACTACACCTCACTTTCGTCGTAACCCCTCTATACATTTCCTGAATCAATATGACGTACTTCTCTGGGACCATCTTCTCCCTCAGGCACCTCCAAACCTCTTGTCTCGGTGTCCTATCATACGCCTTTTCTAAGTCTATGAAAACCATGTGCAATGCCTTCTGTCCTTCCCTGTACCTTTCCTCCAACTGTCGTAATGCAAAAATAGCATCAGACTTATGTCGTTTCTATTCATTTATATACTGCGCGGTCATTGCAGTTATTTGCGCATATTCACGATTTGCGAGGGTGCTCTCTGAGGGCATTGGTTTCTGCCCTATTTGGGAGAATTTCGATTTGTGATTGAGTGAGGTCCGTAGCATAATGGTAGAGCGTCCGACCGGCAATTGGAAGGCCCTGGGTTCGATTCCCAGGCGGTTCGCCTCATTTTTCATTATTTCGTTATCTCTCCTCCTCGTGTGCAGAAACGTTCCTTAATACTTATGTCGTTTCTATTCATATATATATATATATATATATGAAAATTATTTCACGAAAGTGACAGGTGAAAAATATTTATGATGAATAAAACCACGAAGGGAAAAGAAACACAAAGTCGTGCTCAAGCGCTTTCGTCTAATGACATTCTCAGGAACACTGGAGTGAAAGGAGAGTTCAAGGCAATATATAGGTTACAAAAATAAACATATATATATATGAAAATTATTTCACGAAAGTAACACGTGAAAAATATTTATGATGAATAAAACCACGAAGGAAAGGAAACACAAAATGGTGCTCAAGCGCTTTCGTCTAATGACATCCTCAGGAACACTGAAGTACATAAAAGGGTAACAGCCTATATATAGGTTACAGAAAAAAAAAAAAAAAAATAAATAACATACATACATACACACACATACACATATATATACATACATATCTATATATACATATACATACATATATACATATAATATATATATATATGCAATAAACAGAGAAGTAAAAATAAAAATTAAAAATTAAAAATTAAAGGATTATCAGTGAGGCGTACAGATTTGTAAGGAATAATATCGATTTTTAGCACAAGATCAAATGGATTATAAAAATACAAATTTATATTGGAAAACTGCCCGGGTTTAACACTCTGCCTATGGTCAGGTTTCGATATATAAAAATAAAATGCAAATTAAAAGTTAATAAAGTAGCAGACAAGTTTACCAAAGATTTAGTGTTCTACCCTTCTTATCTAAATCTGTTTGGAAGGAATTCAAAATAACAGGATCGAGTTGAAAAAGACCTTTGCTTATGTTGAAGTTATTTGAAAGTTGGATAATGGCAGACTCAAGAATATTTCTATTAACAATGTTGCTAGAATGGAATAAAACTGAAGCATTATTCCAATCAATACAGTGGGCTAACTCTGACAAATGGACAAAAAGGGCACTGGACAACTGTCCTGTTCTAACGGAATATTGATGCTGTTTTATACGTGTGTGCAAATCCTTTCCCGTCTGACCTATGTAAAAGGAATCACATTGTTTACAACCAATTTTATAGATAATGCCTGAATTATTGGTAGGGCTATTTTTTACTATGATATTTTTCACAATATTGTTATATGAAAATACTACATTAATATCCAAAAGTTTAAGTACATTAGCAATGCCTAAAAAGCCCGGGAAAAATGGAAGTACTAAAATATTTTTTGACAAAGTACGAGTGTTATTATTGACACGATAGAAAGTTCGTTTTGCCTTGTTGAGACAAGATTCCATAAACGCAGATGGATAACACAAATCACTTCCAATACCGTTGATTTTTTCCAATTCGGCATCGATGTATTCCGGACTGGCGATCCTAAGGGCGCGGAGAAACATTGATGAAAAAATGGCCTTCTTAGTGGGGGTGTCATGTCCCGAGTAAAAGTGTACGTAGGACAAATTGTTTGTTGTTTTCCGATAGATACTAAACTTAAAACCTGGGCTTTCCCTATGTACACGCACATCCAAAAATGGGATTGAATTGTCTTGTTCCACTTCTAAAGTAAACTTAATGGAGGGGACTTGATCATTTAACTGAAGGAGGAAGTTATCCAGGTCACGATTCATGGGCCAGATACACAAAATATCGTCGACGTACCGCAACCACGGGATGCCAACCCCAGGATTCTCGGAATATAAGTAATTTCGAAAAACTCCATATAAATATTGGAGAGGAGGGGCGATAAGGGGTTGCCCATGGCCATCCCAAAAACTTGTTGATAATACTCGTTATTGAAAGTGAATTTACAGTCTTTGATGCAAAGCTTAATAAGTTCCAAAACAATGTGTGAAGGTAGTGGCAGGTCATACTTATGTAATTCTTGGGAGAGAAAGTCAAGCATATCGTCTATCGGCACTTTTGTAAACAATGAACAAACATCAAAACTGATCAATCTATCGTTAGTTTCAGTACGTGCATTATTCAATTTTTCAGTAAGATCCATGGAATTTTTTACATGTGAATCAGAGATAGTTCCGAGAATGGGGGACAAGACTTTGACAAGCCATTTGGAGAGTTTATAAGTAATAGAGCCCACCGAGCTAATAATAGGGCGCATAGGGTTGCCAGGTTTGTGGGTTTTAATAAGACCGTAAAGGTAGGGCAGAGCAGGTGAAGTGGACATGAAAAGCGGAATTAAGTCCTTATGATCTTTGAGAATGCGTTTCAAGCCACTATTAAATGATTTGATGACGTCATCCTGGTTCTTCCTAAGTGCTGTTTATAGTGCGGCGAATGGTAATTACGAAGATAACTTTCCTAAACGTTTTCGCAATAGCCTCTCACAATTAAAAAAAGATGGGGAGCTCCATATTACTAAAGCAGACAAGGCTAACACCATAGTTATTATGGACAAAGTGGACTACATCGGAAAGATGAACGAGCTTCTCCAGGACCCCGCCACATACAGCAAACTTAGGAAGAACCCGCAGGATGACGTCATCAAATCATTTAATAGTGGCTTGAAACGCATTCTCAAAGATCATAAGGACTTAATTCCGCTTTTCATGTCCACTTCACCTGCTCTGCCCTACCTTTACGGTCTTATTAAAACCCACAAACCTGGCAACCCTATGCGCCCTATTATTAGCTCGGTGGGCTCTATTACTTATAAACTCTCCAAATGGCTTGTCAAAGTCTTGTCCCCCATTCTCGGAACTATCTCTGATTCACATGTAAAAAATTCCATGGATCTTACTGAAAAATTGAATAATGCACGTACTGAAACTAACGATAGATTGATCAGTTTTGATGTTTGTTCATTGTTTACAAAAGTGCCGATAGACGATATGCTTGACTTTCTCTCCCAAGAATTACATAAGTATGACCTGCCACTACCTTCACACATTGTTTTGGAACTTATTAAGCTTTGCATCAAAGACTGTAAATTCACTTTCAATAACGAGTATTATCAACAAGTTTTTGGGATGGCCATGGGCAACCCCTTATCGCCCCTCCTCTCCAATATTTATATGGAGTTTTTCGAAATTACTTATATTCCGAGAATCCTGGGGGTTGGCATCCCGTGGTTGCGGTACGTCGACGATATTTTGTGTATCTGGCCCATGAATCGTGACCTGGATAACTTCCTCCTTCAGTTAAATGATCAAGTCCCCTCCATTAAGTTTACTTTAGAAGTGGAACAAGACAATTCAATCCCATTTTTGGATGTGCGTGTACATAGGGAAAGCCCAGGTTTTAAGTTTAGTATCTATCGGAAAACAACAAACAATTTGTCCTACGTACACTTTTACTCGGGACATGACACCCCCACTAAGAAGGCCATTTTTTCATCAATGTTTCTCCGCGCCCTTAGGATCGCCAGTCCGGAATACATCGATGCCGAATTGGAAAAAATCAACGGTATTGGAAGTGATTTGTGTTATCCATCTGCGTTTATGGAATCTTGTCTCAACAAGGCAAAACGAACTTTCTATCGTGTCAATAATAACACTCGTACTTTGTCAAAAAATATTTTAGTACTTCCATTTTTCCCGGGCTTTTTAGGCATTGCTAATGTACTTAAACTTTTGGATATTAATGTAGTATTTTCATATAACAATATTGTGAAAAATATCATAGTAAAAAATAGCCCTACCAATAATTCAGGCATTATCTATAAAATTGGTTGTAAACAATGTGATTCCTTTTACATAGGTCAGACGGGAAAGGATTTGCACACACGTATAAAACAGCATCAATATTCCGTTAGAACAGGACAGTTGTCCAGTGCCCTTTTTGTCCATTTGTCAGAGTTAGCCCACTGTATTGATTGGAATAATGCTTCAGTTTTATTCCATTCTAGCAACATTGTTAATAGAAATATTCTTGAGTCTGCCATTATCCAACTTTCAAATAACTTCAACATAAGCAAAGGTCTTTTTCAACTCGATCCTGTTATTTTGAATTCCTTCCAAACAGATTTAGATAAGAAGGGTAGAACACTAAATCTTTGGTAAACTTGTCTGCTACTTTATTAACTTTTAATTTGCATTTTATTTTTATATATATCGAAACCTGACCATAGGCAGAGTGTTAAAACCCGGGCAGTTTTCCAATATAAATTTGTATTTTTATAATCCATTTGATCTTGTGCTAAAAATCGATATTATTCCTTACAAATCTGTACGCCTCACTGATAATCCTTTAATTTTTAATTTTTAATTTTTATTTTTACTTCTCTGTTTATTGCATATATATATATATATATATATATATGTATGTATATGTATATATAGATATGTATGTATATATATGTGTGTGTGTGTATGTATGTATTATTTATTTTTTTTTTTCTTTCTGTAACCTATATATAGGCTGTTACCCTTTTATGTACTTCAGTGTTCCTGAGGATGTCATTAGACGAAAGCGCTTGAGCACCATTTTGTGTTTCCTTTCCTTCGTGGTTTTATTCATCATATATATATATATATATATATATATATATATATATATATATATATATATATATATATATATATATATATATATATAGAAAAAATTGTGGGAGGAGCAAACACATTTGTATGGAAAAATGACAATTTTAGCACTTTGCCCGAAATTCAACATAAATTCAAATGGCTTGTTTTCCAGCCAATTTTTTATAGTTATTGTCTGAATGGTAAACAGGTCACAAAAGAATAAAGAAATAAAAATAAATATAAATATAAATTGGAAAAAATTACAAAATAATGCCTTAGTGATTATACGTCACAGCCTAAATAACCATAAAGAAATAAACCAACAGATAAAAAAAAAAAAAATTGTAAGTGGAGTCTACAAATTCAAGCTCAAAAGGAAAGTTTACAATCAATTTAATAGATGATGCCAAAATGATATATATGTCAAAGAAATAAAGAAATAAACCAAAAAAATAAATTGAAAAATAAATTGTAAGAGAGGCACACAAATTTATAAGGGAAAAAATTACCAAAGGTATTTTAGTTATTGTCTGAATCATACATACTATGGTCACAAACGAATAAAAAAGTACAAGTAAATATAAATTGGAAAACAAAATAATGCCTAGATGATATATAAAGAACTATAAAAATATATACAACATATATAAGGTATATATACGAAATATAAACGCAATATATAAGGAATATATATATATATATGCATAAGGGAAAAAATTACCAAAGGTTTTTATAATTATTGTCTGAAAAATCGGTAGGTAAAGAAATAAAAATAAATATAAATTGGAAAAATTACAAATAATACAACTACACATGTACACCCGCATAACCAAATATATAACACATACATATATATATACACATACATACATACATACATATATATATACATATACATATATATATATATACATACATACACATACATACATATACACATATATAAGAAATATGCATACAACAATAAATTGAAAAATAAAATTGTAAGAGAAACATACAGATTTATAAGGAAAAAGAGACAAAAACAAATTTTTACCACAGGTTTAGCAACCTGGCAATCTGGCCTTTGTGTTTTCTTTTCCCTTCGTGGTTTTATTCATCATATATATATATATATATATAATATATATATATATATATATATATAGATATAATATATACACATATATATACTAGAAACTTTGAAGACGAGGATATTGCGACATTTTGAAACAATTAAAAATGTTAAAGATGTTTGAGACAATTAAAAATGTTAACCGATTTTCGATAATATTCGTTAATTGGTATACTGGAATTAAATGCCCTGAAAACTGCATTATAATATTAAAAAATAATGACTGAATTCACTCTATAACGGCTCAGTGTGGTTTTAAAATAGACTATGAAGCAATTTCATTTTAAGTACATACAGTATACGTATAGATGGCGCTACGGTGCGAAAGACTTTTAATTTTTTTCGATAATGAAATTTGGAACTTGAAACTGAAAAGTTTAAATTAATACGAAATTGAATAAAAAATTAAATAAATAAATAATTTAAATAAATAAATGAATAAATAAGTTATTAAATGATGTATACTTTACCAAATAAAGATCTTTTCAGTTTGACGTGCTGCGGAAAAAACCCAAACAAAAATAGTTAAGTATAAAAAAAATCAGACATGAAGTGTGACAAAGTGTGACATAAGAGATAGTTAAGAAGGCTTAGATTTAGAACTTTGTGAGGTGTGGGTCTTTTTTTTTTTAGGTCGGCAAATATACATTAAAAATGAACTGTTTATCAAGACTTCAAATTCCGAAGAATTTCATTCAGAAAGGTAAGAGTGTGAATAGGCAAATTTACATATAAGTGACTGGGCCTAAACCCTAATTAGGCCTTGACTAACTTAAGATTAGTGATGCCAGGCAGGCCATAGTCAGAGGCGGATTAAGACATCTCGCGGTCCCGGGGCAATGAAGAATATGGGGGCCCTTTTCTACAGCTATTTATTAACAATACATGTACACATACAGTACATAGTACATTTACACGAATTATATGTATGGTGCTCAGGCTAATTGAGAAACAAACTTAAAAGAACCTTAACACAGTGTATTTTGCCGTTTGCTAAAACAAAACAGTATTAAACAAACTTTACTTTAGGGCCTATAAAACAAAATAAAATAGGGAATTTGTCAGTTTGTGTACTCTGTCATATTTAATCAAAGGAGTTTGCGAAATCTCGAATTATATCATCGAAACTCAGTTGACTGGGGATCCC
>JAJOZX010008231.1:102500-182863 GCA_023014485.1 Bathynomus jamesi | reverse complement strand
TATATTATATATATATATATATTATATGATATATATATATATATATATATATAGGTGTGTGTATGTAAAAAATGAACAATGAATAATTCCTATATAATCTTTATTATTCAATTATTCATTTTTACATAGGGACCAAACTCGCAGAACGCAAGTTATCTGTTATTCAATTCATACATCAATGTCCTTTCTTGACCTTTATCCTGTTATTTTTTTAAATTGTTCCCCGCAAGGTACTCGTTATGCTGACGCACGTGTTCGAATTCCGCTGACTAACCAACATGGAAGGTGGGCATCTAATTGCGAAATCTCTGCTTTTGTTTACTTTTAATTCAAAAGCATGATTATGTTATGTATCGTTATGCGTGTATATATATATTATTATATATATATAAGATATAATATAATATATATATAATATATATATATATATATGTGTATATATGTGCCCATGTACTTTGTGTTAAATCTCAAAATAATAGTTATTCTAATGTAAATATGAAACACTGTAAACTATCGTTAACTGTGGTCAAGGGTAATTAACTATAATGATTTAATATGATGTATTTAATGTACTTTAATGAAACTCTAATTAACGATAATAAATGAATGTGAATTAATTGGTAATTATAATTATAGTTATAGTAAACCAAAATTACAATGTACTCAATATCCGACCCGACATTATGTTGCCATTAGGAATGTGTACGCGGCGATATTGTTATTATTTTTTTATTATTATTTTTTTCGTTCCTATAAATTTTTGATGTGCTTTCGACTTTGTCAAATAATTGGTGACTTGTTCTTTTGAAAATTTCTTAATAATTTTCTTAGAGTTAGCTTAATAATGAATCCTGATTAAAAGTTGCAGTGTTCATGTTTTGTATACATTCTGTCTTCGTTATAAAAGATGAAGACATTTCTTGCCTAAGCATTCAATTGTAAATCTTAAACCTTTAATTTTTGTTCATATATATATCTTAGTATAAAGATGTATAGTTCAATTTCCACTTCTAAGTAACTCGGCGGATCAGGAAAACAGCATATATGAAAATACGCGGTTTAAGATAAAAATATGGCTTCCTCTTCCTATATCCTCTTTATCTGTTTAACCATTGTCACAACAAAAAATTTACTTTATTTTTAACTATTATGCAAAAATAATACTGCCTTTTCAACATTTAATAATAATG
Source organism: Bathynomus jamesi (assembly GCA_023014485.1). NCBI lineage: Eukaryota > Metazoa > Arthropoda > Malacostraca > Isopoda > Cirolanidae > Bathynomus > Bathynomus jamesi. The sequence goes on along the minus strand of JAJOZX010008231.1, from coordinate 181,673 downwards.
ATGTTAGTAGAATCGGGGTTATAAACCCACAATTTCTTCCATGTTCATTCAGAATTAAACTCAAAGGCTCAGCACTACAGGTACATTTTAGCAGTAAATTACAGTAAGAAATAGTCTTTATTTTCTCCTTCGAGCCTTGCTCTCTTCAGAGAACGAAGTCATTAAAATTTCCCGATACGTTATTAGAAGAATAGGGGAATCATCAGAGAATTTAGTAAGCCTCCCAGAATCCTCCGAGCCACTATAGTAGAACTCGGAGAGTAGTATAGAAGAAACTACTGCAAGTAACAAATCCGTTGCTGCCACCTAACTACAACACCCGTCGACTTCGAACTAACCCAGGCCATAGACGGAGGGGTTAACAACTGGCGACCTCTGCATCCAGGATTCTTCCAGTCTTCCAGACCCTGGGACTAGAACCAACATCCAGTTGACCGGCGTGTCACGACTTCCAGTTCGTCACATCCACCCTTGAACCGGTGTGTCACGACTCCAAGTTCTCCACGCCTAGTTTTCATCCAAGTACAAGTGGCCAGCAAGACACGTCTTCAGGATTTTGCTGTAAGAATCTTGTTAAGTACAGGACTCTTTTTTTTTAAATAATCTCTAAACATTTGAAAAGTCAGTATTATTAACAGTTAATAATTAATATCGAGCCAGAATTAACAAAAAACACAGTGAACATTCCATACACCAGTGATACATTTCTTTTAGTGAAACCGAGTTATTTCCACTATTATAGTTAGTATAGTATAATTTTATTTAATGTACCAAGCATATATTACCATACCTTCACGTACATTCGAGTGAAATCTTGTTTACATTTTTTTTTATTATTTTGTTACAATCTTTTCAAATTTTCCCCTAGTTAGGCAAATTGTTGTGCATTTATTTAATGTGTATTTTTTAGATAGAGTAGTTAGGAAAACCCTTAAGTGATCATTCCATAAATTAAGATCGGTCAAGCAGACCTAATTAGAACACATTAATAGTACCTTCACATATGAGCGATTCAGACGGTGCGCTTTCTGACATCGAAAATTTACCTACACCCATTTTTCCACCTACCCCGCGCCCTTCAAACATATCCCAAACACAAACTTCAGATCAAGTACAAGCCAATAGTCTCAAACCCCCGCCCCAGCATACATTAACTTAGGCAGACTAGTAAACCTTCCCATACTGTTTTAATTTTTAAGGGGACCATAGATAATCACTTTGTTGAACCACGCGTAAGACCTTGGATTGAGTCTTTAGAGCAACATTTCTTACGCGAAAACATCACCGAATGATATAAAATTAGGGAAGCAAAAAGATTTATCGACCCTAAAGAAGGGAATGCTCATGACACAGTCACCTACGTCCCATCAATTAGCGAAGCTACAACATGGGACAATTTTAAACAAAACTTATTAGAATTTTTTAAAGAAATAACACTTGCACAACCCTTAGCCACGTTAGAAGCAGTCTTCCAAGCTAAATGGAAGAAAGAGGAACATGAAGATTTAAACAATTTTATTACACGAACACATAAACGTAGGAGAAGCCCTCCGAGCCGCAGAAAATGCATGTGGCATTACTTTCACTTCGAAACAAAGAAATCTAATAGTAGCAACGACCATTTACCAAAACCTACCCGGAGCACCTAAAAAAAGTTTCAGAGTTTTTAAATGTTGACAAACCTGTAAGTGTAGCCATAAATAAAACACGGGAACATTACCCAGATTTAGCAAACCAGAACTACCGAAAGGGTAGAGAAACCCCGTACATTACATTCAGCAGCAGCAACCACAACACCAACAGCAACAACAACAACCCTATAAATCGAGGCCAATGCAGGGAACACACCCCAGAAACAAGCCCCCCAAACCCAGAATACACGCCCTCCTCCACAGTGTTTTAACTGCGATAGCTTTGGGCACATGATAAGTCAGTAATTACCCTCTTATTGCTCCCACTGTCACGAACATGGTCATCGCCGTGGCGATCGCCAAAATGTGCTGATAAAGCCCCTGCAGGGTATAGCCCCACTTCAGAAATCAACACCAACGTTCCCAAAAGTCCTCCAATCCCCAGAAACCAGTCCATTCCCAGCCTCAGTCGAACCACCAACCAATAGATTACGACCACAGGGTCAATCACTATTACCCCATGTACAAACCCAGTACAATCAGCAAGGTCATAGTTCGGTACGTAGAAGTACCCGCGGAGGAATCATTTTCCCCAGAGTACAGTTTTCAAGAAACCCTCCAGCGTATGGTGATCCCGTAGAATATGACCCAGGTCCTCCCATAGAAGACATTCGAGCCCTTTTTTAGACCCTACATTGGAGGGCAGTTCAACCTCCTCCCTCCTAAATTACAGTAATGAACCCAGATACACACACAACTCCCCATCAGGATAATAGGTGCGGACCTCCTAGATTTAATAATAAATTGTAGCATGATAACCAAGATTTAACTGCTCTCCTAGATACAGGAGCACACGCGACGTTAATTAAGAAACAATGTGTAGATGAATTACTAGAGAGTACAGATTACAAATATGAAATTAAGGCACCTCCTGTCAACTCAGAGGAGTTACGGGCACACCCATACCTACATACGGAGAAATTGATTATATTTAGAAGTTGGAAACGCGGTATACCCCGCGAAATGTTGTATAGTGGACACAGTCGCCACCTTTCAGACAGATATCCTACTAGGTATGGATTTTTTAACCGGAATCAATGGGAGATTTACCCAGCCGGAAAGTTAGTAAAGTGTCGAAATAGGACACACCATCTCCATGAGAAAACACAGCTTAATGCTAATAGAATTAGTTCAGTTCAGATTTCCGAAAGAAATAGGAAACCCCCTCCACTTGATAGCAGTTCAAGTCAGCCGGTTGCATCCAGAGGGACAACCGCTCCAGAAATCAGCCCCAGAGTAATCAGTTCCAGTTGTTGAATCCAGTTGGATCAACACAGTCAGTTTCAGTCAGCAGTTTCCAGCAGTTTCCAGTCAGTCAGTTTCCAGTCAGCCAGTTTCCAGTCAGCCAGTTTCCAGTCAGCCAGTTTCAGTCAGCCAGCTTCAGTTCAGCCAATAAGGCAAATTTTAGTCGCCGAACCAGAGTCAGATTCACAATTTTTCATATGCCCTACCGAGCATATAACAGTAGCACCTTATGAGAAGATTTGTTTCCTAGCAAAAGTAGTCGACAGTCAAGGAAAATTATTAGAGTCAGAGCGTACTCTGATTACAGAGAAAAGTAATTTCAAAAGAGATGTTCTTATTGCCCAAGTCCTTAGTCAGAGTCAGAATTCAGCTATCCCTGTTGTTTGTTTAAACAAAGGAAAAAGCCCTATCGAATTAACTTCAAATCAGAAAATAGGAACTGTTTCCACAGTAGAAATAGATTCAGATTTCCCCACCAGTACGATAAATCGTGTTTCCAGTTCCTTAGAGTTAAATCCTTCAGTATTAAAAGAAGAATATAAGAAATGTCTGGAGCACTCCCTTCAGGAGTCACCAGCTTACAGGATCCCAAACTAATGGAATCACTTCTCGATTTCCTGATAAGAAATAGAGATGTGATTGCCCTAAAAGGAGATCCTCTGGGCCGAACTAATTTGGTCCCTTTTGAAATCAAGCTGGAACCCAATTCCAAACCCATTTTCATTCCTCCCTATCGGGTTCCACATTCCCAATTAGTCACTATTGAGGAACACATCACGGACATGTTGGAGCAGGATGTCATTCAGCCTTCAGCTAGTCCCTGGTCCGCTCCTATGATTCTGTCTCCAAAAAGGACGGAACATCTCGCCCTTGTATAGATTTTAGACGCCTGAACACATTACCATCCCAGACCGTTTCCCGATTCCAAACATGCAGGAAACAATTCTGAACGTAGGGAAAGCGAACTTCTTTTCATCCCTCGATTTAGCATCGGTTATTGGCAAATGGAGGTCAGTCCCGAATCTCGGGCATTGACTGCTTTCTCCACTAACCGAGGCCATTACGAATTCCAGGTTTTACCTTTCGGAGTCCGAAATGGGCCTGCTAATTTCTCTAGGTTGATGAATATAGTCCTTTCCGACCTATTAGGTGTCGAAGCTCTCGTTTATCTTGACGATATTATCGTTACAGTTCGGACATAAAAACACACTTTCAACTTCAGAATGTGCTATCACTTGAGAAAAGCACACCTTAAACTGAACTTGCAAAGTGCAACTTTTTACAAGAATCCCTGGTATACCTAGGATTTCTACTCATCCACAGGAATTAAACCTGATCCAGCCAAACTCGAAGCACTGGAAAGGTACCCTGTACCCAAAACCATCGACGACGCCCGTGCATTTATTGGTTTTGTCGGATTCTATCGGAATTTATCCCCCAATTTTCAAATATTGCTAAACCCATTACTAATTTGTTCCAGAAAAATTCTAAATTTAACTGGGAATCCGATCACCAACATGCCTTTGAAACTTTAATTAAACTAACCTGTCATCCCATCCACAATATCCTGATTACACAAACCCTTGTCATAGCCACAGATGCTTCCTCCTATGGACTAGGAGCCGTCCTATTACAGGACGTAGATGGTGTGGAATTACCCATTGCTTATGCCAGTCAACTTCTCTCTGCACCTCAACGGAATTATTCCACTACGGACCGAGAGGCCCTAGCGGTATATTGGGCTTTGAAAAAATTCCGAAATATCGTCTATGGCTACGATGTAACCATCAAACTGACCATAAGCCACTCACGTACCTCTTCAAGGACAAGCTACTTGAAGGACGGTTGAGTAGATGGGCTCTGTTGATTCAGGACTTTGCGGCAAAAATCGTATACAAACCGGGAAAACTTCAAGTTATTCCAGACGGATTGTCGAGACTCAAGCCCGACGCCCAAGTGAATAAAATAGGAATTCTTCCTGTGTTCGACTACGAGTGTCTGCAATACTCCCAACAACAGGACCAACACACCCAACCTTCGGGCGCGCCTGGAACAAAAGGAACCATCGAAGGTAAAAGAACAGTACAACCTCAAAGATGGGCTCGTACATTTCAGGAACGAAGATGGAAACGACCTCGTGGAGATACCAAAGGATCTCGTCGATATAGCCATTGGACTTTGTCACGACTCACCTTTGTATGGCCACATGGGGCCGGATCGCACCATCAAGAGTTTTGGAGCGATACCATTTTCCCGAATGAACAGAAAGGTACATGAATACATCGCCGAATGTCCGTCGTGTTTAAAACAAAGGGCAACGTACCATCCACAGCTCCATGCATAAATATCCAGTATGCCAAAGGCCCTGGCAAAGAACTGGAATGGATATACTGGGACCATTCCCAAAACATCAAAGGGAAACCAGTACATCATTGTGTTTACGGACCACTTCTCGCGTTACAGCGAAGTAGCTGCCATTCCAGACCAGACCTCGGAAACTGTGGCAAGAGCCCTAGTGGAACGCGTCATCCAATCATACACTCCTTCCATCCTAATTCGGATAACGCCCTTAGTTTCACTTCCAAACTGTTCGAGTCACTCTGTAACATGTGTAAAATTAAAAACACACACATTGTGGCATACCATCCGCAGGCAAACGGCTTAGTGGAAAGGCACAATCGAAAGATCTTAGAAGCCCTCGCCACGTTGTCGATGCATCCTCCCGTACATGGGATGATTCCCTTCCCATGGTACAAACAGCCATCAACAATGGCTATAATGTGTCCATCGGGGACACCCCTCATTTCGTCCTCTATCACTACGACAAGCGTCTACCTTTTGATTTGCCCGACCAAATCGACCCGGCAGTTCTAACATCTTCCGAGATGGCAGAAGCAAATCAGCAACTAGCTGAACGATCTTTCAAGATTTTTGACATAATCCGCTATGCCCTCGACCAACGAAACCAACAGATGGAGCAAGAGCAACATAGGCGTCATCCCCGTCAACGAACTATAACCGTCGGTATGCGATGTTATCTGAAGAGCGTGAAACCGCCAAGTGCTCATCGCAAATTATACCCAAAATGGGATGGCCCATATAGGATTATGGAAAACCTCCGAAAAAATCGTTATGAAATCCTCGACTTCCGGGATCATTCCAAACTAAAGATCATTCACGCTGATAATTTGAAGATAGCTACCGAACAACACCTTCCCAAAAAACAACTGCCAGACGTTCGAGCCGCCTATCCTTCGAAAGGTCAAGGTATTAACAAATCGAGTAGGGATAAAAAAACTGAAGTGGTCACCGTGGGAACCACTACCTGTGACGAAGATTGGTACCTCGTAATACCACCAGTACTCGAGCCAGTCTCTGAACAAGAGGAGGCCCCAGAACCAAGAGTTCCATCGGACCCAGACCCTAGAGAAACCCCTTCGAGAGGATCACTCATTGGAACTCCACTATCTCCTCCAACTCCACAACCTCCTCTGTCACCACCCTCACCGATTGATGATCGACGCACGGACCCTACATACCGCCCGCAAATGCATCAACCACGTGAACTAGAACCTTCACATAAGATACGAACCCGCTCAGAATCCGAGCTTAACGGTCGACCCCCACTGCCACCAAAACGGTATTTACAACAAATAATTACGATTCATTCCGAGGTTTTGCGTGCAACCCAGCTAGCCCATGGAAAAATCACTCTTTCCACACTAATACCATGGGAAACATTTCAGTCCTTGGTTCACCACCCCAGACACAATTAAAATTATCACCCATATTTCCACTCAACCATACTAATTACCCCCAATTTCTAGAATACATCTGGACTGTACATGGACCACGCCCCTACACATACCTCATAATTGTACCATTTTTTGATGTACTCACTTATGACGTATATAAATTTCACCCTTTCCCAACGCCCTACTAAATCAACTCTAATGGCTATCGATTGTATCTACCCACCGTACCACCTTACCTTTTCCTCACCAAAGATCTGTCGGCATATTCTATGATGTCAGATAGCGACATCCGGTATTGCCGATTCCGTAAACAAAATAAACAACTCGTTTGCTCTCCACTCAAACCAGTCATTCTTCCAACTACTAGGTCTTGCTTTATCAACTTAATTCGTAACCGCCATGCCCCGGTAGTATGTTCGTTTACAAAATTTCATTCCTCTAAAACCATCCAACTTCGAAATGGACCAGACATCTGGGTTTCTTTCGCGAACAGGACTGCCGCTACTCGAGATCTTAAATCTCTCCATGAAACCTGTAACCATCCTACCCAAACTACATGCCCCTGAATGGAATGATCAATTAAGTCGGTTTAAAATTTCGGATGATAACCAAAATAACCTCGTACAAATACTGCAACCTGTAACAATTTTTTCAACATCTGCCGTTAGTATCATTACTGTATGTGTTATTATCCTCGGTATATTTGTGATAAAAAGATCGTTCTTGGAACAAAGGAAAACAAGAGACACCGAACCACGTGAAACTATTTATGCACGACCAAGAGTGCGTACCCAGAACACGTGAACTAGACTCAGTCAACCCGACTTATGTTGTGTATATAAATCTATATTATAAAACCAATGATTATCACCTAGTTAGCATTAGTTAGGATGTTACATTATCGTAGTAATATCATTCTAGAGAGGAGAGCCCTGTAAAAATGAACAATGAATAATTCCTATATAATCTTTATATTCAATTATTCATTTTTACATAAGGACCAAACTCGCATAACGCAAGTTATCTGTTATTCAATTCATACGTCCATGTCCTTTCTTGACCGTTATCTTGTTATTTTTTTAATTGTTCCCTCGCAAGATACTCGTTATGCTGACGCACGTGTTCGAATTCCGCTGACTGACCAACACGGAAGGCGGGCATCTAATTATGAAATCTCCTCTTTTGTTTACTTCTAATTCAAAAGCATGATTATGTTATATATCGTTATGCGTGTTATGTATATATATAATATATATATATATATATATATATATATATATATATATATGTGCCCATGTACTTTGTGTTAAATCTCAAAATAATAGTTATCCTAATGTAAATATGAAACACTGTAAACAATCGTTAACTGTGGTCAAGTGTAATTAACAATAATGATTTAATATGAAGTAATTAATGTACTTTAATGAAACTGTAATTAACGATAATAAATGAATGTGAATTAATTGGTAATTATAATCATAGTTAAAGTAAACCAAAATTACAATGTACTCAATGTCCGACCCGACATTATGTCGCCATTAGGAATGTATACGCGGCGATATTGTTATTATTTTTTTATTATTAATTTTTCGTTCAGATAAATTTTTGATGTGCTTTCGACTTTGCCAAATAATTGGTGACGTGTTCTTTTTAAAATTTCTTAATAATTTTCTTAGATTTAGCTTAATAATGAATCCTGATTAAAAGTTGCAGTGTTCATGTTTTGTATACATTCTCTCTTCGTTATAAAAGATGAAGTAATGTCTTGCCTAAGCATTTAATTGTAAATCTTGAACCTTTAATTTTTGCTCATATGCATATCTTAGTATAATGATGCAAAGTTCAATTTCCACTTCTAATTAACTCGGCAGATCTGAAAATAAGCGGCTTAAGATAAGAATATGGCTTCCTCTTCCTATATCCTCTTTATCTGTTTAACCATTGCCACAATATAAAATTTACTTTATTTTTAACTATTATGCAAAAATAATACAGCCTTTTCAACATTTAAAAATAATGATGTTAGCAGAATCGGGGTATATAAACCCACATAATTTCTTCAATGTTCATTCAGAATTAAACTCAAAGGCTCAGCACTACAGGTACATTTTTGAAGTAAATTACAGTAAGAAATAGTCTTCATCTTCTCCTTCGAGCCTTGCTTTCTTCAGAGAAGTTAGTCATTAAAATTTCCCGATACGTTATAAGAAGAATCAGGGAATCTTCAGAGAATTTAGTAAGCCTCCCAGAATCCTCCGAGCCACAATAGAAGAACTCGGAGAGTAGTATAGAAGAAACTACTGCAAGTAACAAATCCGTTGCTGCCACCTAACTACAACCCCCGTCGACTTCGAACCAACGCAGGCCATAGAAGTGGGGTTAACATATATATATATATATATATATATATATATATATATATATATTAGGGTGTGTCAATTTTGTCAACTTTTTTCAAATCAATTTTGGTAGTGAAAATATAGTCTTTTCATGTCAAAACTTGAAATTGGCCAACCAAAATGAAATAAAATAACGCTTACCTCATCAATTTTACCTTAAAGTTTCAGAAATTGACTCTTTTACTAAATAATAGGACATAAATTGATTAACTATTCATCTGTCACAGAATTATCCCACTGATCGCATATGGAGTGTCTTCAAGGTCATATAGTTGTTGTACAATGTACAAGTCACAACATGAATAGAACTGTTCCTCACTCTCAGTCCTCAGTTGCCTCTTAGATGTCATAGACGGTGGTTTGCTGTTATTGCTCTTGTACCTACTTCATAGTTATTCTACTAGACGAATATAACAGTTTAACTGTAAGTATAGATTATTGATTATTACAATTATTTATTATTATCATATTCTTCTGTCTAATTATGTTGTAATCCCATGAAATATTTTTTATTGAATTTTAGAACATCGAATGACTAAACTTTGAAACATCATAATTGATATAAAATACTTAAATGTTTTTCTTTCTTTTCAGATATTCCTAAGATGCCAAAATTGAAGACAAGAGGTCAGTCGTCATGCCACTTGAGCCTGTTAGTCGGTACAGGCAAGGAGCTTCCCATATCAGAACTACCAACAGTGCGAGATATGCTGAGACTAGGGTTACTCTTTCGTGAACAAAATACAAAGGATAGAAGGAACTACACAGAGAAAGAGCTCATAAGGGACATGATTCCCCCTCTTCTGCATCAGTGGAAAAAAGCTAATGTGTTTTTCAAACCACCTGTACTCAATCAGTATAGAACTATTGAGCTAAAATTAACAAAGCTGTGGCACAAAGCAGTTGAGACATCACTTGGTAAAGGAGAACTAGCAAAGAAAAATAAATTTCTGCACACACTTGATACTCTTCTTGACATTTTTAACTTCCAGTGTCCCATAGAGTTGTGCTCTGAAGCCAATTGTTCTCCCTCATGCAGAAGAGAACCTCACCCTCACATTGATTGTCGCTGTCCTCGTGAGAAGAAGATCCCTGTTTTGGAGCTGGCTCTCATAAAGGTGCAGAGAACAAAGGCAGGAGGCCAAGGAAGTATGCAGATTGGTTCGGCAGATTATTCAGAAACCAAAAAACAGATTGTTATTGCTAAGAAAAAAGAGAAAATCCGAGAGAAGGAAGAAAGGAAGAAAACGAAGAATGAAAAAGCCACCCAAAGAGATGAAGAGCTCTATCAAGAGGTTTCTCACTTCTTTGAAAGCTCTTCAGATGAACAGAAAGAAGCAACATCAGATGGTAGCTCCAAAATGCCATCTGAACCTTCGCCGAAGAGAATGAAATACAACACTAAAGACATCTCAACATTGCCCTTGCCAGTATTCGCCACCATACGGGGCTACGAGACACTGCAGAGATTGCCACTGCCGCTTGGATAGATGCAGGCCTCATCAGCCGAGAGGATATATCCTTAGTGATAGATCATAATAAGATAATAAGAAGCACAAAAAAAATAATGAAAGAAATATCTGATCAGCATGAAAGATTTGAAGGAGGAAGGTCTCTCTTGCCTTTTGTGTTGATGGAAGAAGAGATGACACAAAAGTTCTAGAGGTAGAGGGAATGGACAGAAAGTTTCCGCGTCTCATCAAAGAAGAACACTACTCTGTGTGTTTCCGAACCTGGTGGCCGCGATTTGTTTCACTTTGTTCCTGAAGCAGAAGTAGAAGGCAAGAAACATGCAGAGGCAATTGCTGATCAAATAAATATGTGGCTTCAAGAAACAGTGCCGGCCTTAGGGGTGTGCGAACCGTGCGGTCGCACAGGGCCGCAAACTTAGGAGAGCCCGAAAATTTCACAGAAATTTACCATCGACGTCAGAGTGCCAAAATTGGTGTAAATTAATGTAATTTATTTTTTTATTTTCAGATCACCGATCCATCATGGCCTTAATGATTGCATTATGATAGTTTAAATATTGATAATAATAAGTAATAAGTAGTAATAATAGTAAAGGCTGTTGGTCTGTTGGTATTCTGTTACAGGTGCACTTGTATAGTTAAATTTTTACTTGTTGTACTTGTTAACAATCTACTAAATAAAATGATTAGCAATGAAAAACAATTTGACTTGTGTCATGGGGGGCCCGTACAGTATACTCTCTGCACAGGGCCCGAAATATCCTAAGGCCGACGCTGCAAGAAATAAGACTTGACAGTTCACTGCAGGCCGTGGTGGAGACTCAACTGCGGTGAACACTGGATGGCAGGGCGGTGTTATGACGCATTTAGAGAAAAAACTTGGAAGAAGGGCTTGTTTGGACTGTATGTGATTTGCACACAGGGGAACTACCTCTTCGTCGTCTCATCCAGGAACTTGATGGTCCCCACAGATCAATCTTACGTTTATCGTATTGTTCAAGCAATCAGATCAGGGATTTGCCTCAAAATCTGGCTCTCTTGGAGATTGGACCCGTAAGTCACAGTCGTTGGTTAACTACAGCGATTCGTTTCTGCAGGATTTGGGTTTCCAAACATGCACTGAAGGGCAAAATGCTAAGAATTTGATGTTGATTGTTGAATTTATTATTGGGTTTTATCTTCTCACTGGTTCAATGTAAAACTTAATCCAATGTGGATGGAGGGGCTCAACCACATCTTGTTTCAATACAGCTACTGAGAACCCAAAGGAAGTAGTGTGGACATCGTTTACCTGTGGTGAGAAAGTCCGCTTGGTATGCTAGGCCAGAGGCAGTTTTGCAAGCAATACTCTGCAGCCAATGTACCAAAGAGCGAAATGAGGCTGTGGAAATCATTCTAAAGCTAGAGGAACATCACTAGATGATGACCAGCTGGGAGACTGCTCTGTTCAGACAAGGAAGGTAGCTCCGATAAACGTCAATGCCACGAAATTGTCAGAATTAGTCAACTTGAGTTCGGAAGTTTTGAGCCACCCTGACAACATGTATAACAAACAAAGATTTAACACAACTTAAAGAGGCCCCAATGCAAGTGCCAAAGTGGCCTTCTCACACTAAGAGTGTGGAGAGATGTGTGAAAATGGTCACAGAAGCAGCTAGTCAAGTTACAGTCACGAGAGGCGAGAAGGCTACCTCAAAGCGCAAGTAGCAAGCCGAATGCTGATATCAAGGAACCGCAGGAAAAAGGACATGACTACATTGGTTACTTTCAAATAAAGACTCTGAATTATATCTTATTGCCACTTTAAATGTTGATAGGATGTTTGCGCACATTTGTTATTTTGTTACGAATTTACGGAAAAATGGAATTTTTGAATTAAAATTGATGTAGGTAGGAGTTATTTTTTATTGTTTTTGAAGCAACAATATTATTTTGTATGCCAAATGATAACATTAAATTGCTACCAAATCACATGATTTTTAATTTAGTCATTTCACCCCCAAAATTGACACACCCTAATATATATATATATATATATATATATATATAATATATATATATATATTGGTGAGGCCGCTTCTGGCAAGCTTCAATTTCAATTTAAGCAGAAAGCAACAGACAAGAAGGAAAGAAACATCCATCAAGTTGGAAAGGGACTATATTTTGTATATTGCAACGTTTCAAGCACAAACTATGCTCATCCTCAGGCAAAAATTCTAAAAAGTTAAAAACATAATATTAAAAACCATAACATTAACAAAATAAAATAGGGAAAAAATCCACAAGCATTAAAAACAAAGTCACACTAAAAAAATTCTAGAAAGTTACAATTAAAAACCATAATGACTATTATGAAACAAAGGCGAACAATTAACAAGCTTTAAAACACTAAAAGTGACACTAAAAACGAACAATGAATAACAGCTATAAAATACAAAATGTAAAACTCAAAAAACCAAAAATTCACAGGCTATCTTTTAAAACACTAAAAAATTAAAAACCCACACTAAAAGGAACACACCTTAAGTCTAAGCAGCACAGATTCCGAGGCAAAACTAAAAAAACAGAAGCATCTAAAACCAAGTAAAGGTTGGTTGTTCAAGATGTTCAGTTTAGACGGAGGGGAACGGATGAAATATCAGAGTTAAGCGAAGGGGAGAGTTTTTTAATATATAGGGATTCTAAAAGTCTTAACGTTTGCTCACACGGAGCGGAATCTAAAATGTTAAAATTAGCTAAAGTTATATCGACTTAGTGTTTTAAAAGATAGCCTGTGAATTTTTGTTTTTTTGAGTTTTACATTTTGTATTTTATAGCTGTTATTCATTGTTCGTTTTTAGTGTCACTTTTAGTGTTTTAAAGCTTGTTAATTGTTCGCCTTTGTTTCATAATAGTCATTATGGTTTTTAATTGTAACTTTCTAGAATTTTTTTAGTGTGACTTTGTTTTTAATGCTGTGGATTTTTTCCCTATTTTATTTTGTTAATGTATGGTTTTTAATATTATGTTTTTAACTTTTTAGAATTTTTGCCTGAGGTGAGCATAGTTTGTGCTTGAAACGTTGCAATATACAAAATATAGTCCCTTTCCAACTTGATGGATGTTTCTTTCCTTCTTGTCTGTTGCTTTCTGCTTAAATTGAAATTGAAGCTTGCCAGAAGCGGCCTTCACCAATATGTACGTACATTATGGACAAGAAGTTTTGTGTACTTTTCGCAAATATACAAAAGACTCCGTGCGACTTGCAAAGATAAAAAAGGATGGAGAGTTTTTGGAGATCTGTCGTGCTGGGGTGTTTTTCCTAAGTTTATATACTTTAAATTATACCGCGAGTCTCTCTATCATTCCCAATTTTATAAAGATTCCATGACTTATCTTTTGAATTGTGAAATTAACTTAAAAATCAAGCAACTCTCTTCTCTGTCGGCTTCGGTTGAAAAAATAGAAGCTAATCTGAAAACTAACTTTCATTTTTGGATTTCATAATGATTAAAATTTTAGTCTACGTAACTTAAACGCGTTTCTTGATAAAGTTCAGTTACGCATGAAAGGAAGTTACGCAGTTTGGGTCTGAGTGGTCCTAGATTTGTAGATTCGTCTAAGACTATTATTAACCTTTCAGCTTATACATTGTCCGCGAGGGAAAGGTTTTTGCTCTCTTTGGGCCTGCATTTTAAAATTCCAGTTTTTAATTTCTCTAAACCCCGCTTTTGTTGCCGTTTGAAAAATTATTGTCAGATCTTAAGTCACAACCCATCAAAGGTAATTTTAACAGGTTTTCTTCAGAAATGTCAATTGTTGTGAATAATTGTTTTCAAAAAGTTATCTGCAGCCATATTCTATTATATTTCGGAAATCTGATGTTTGTGTTCTTCGCGATCTGTCCCGTAACCCCAACATTTTAGTTACTAGGCCAGATAAGGGTAGGGGTGTTGTAATTCTTAATCGTGCGGATTATGTTAATAAAACCTTAGAATTGTTAAAAGATGGTTCGAAATTTAAACTAATTAAGGATCGTGCAAAAATTGTAAATCTTACGGCTTGAGGATAAAATCAATAGGTTACTGTCATCTTTGAAAACTAAAAAAGCAATAGATTTATTAACTTATAAAAAACTTTTTGCAACGGGATGTGATCTGGGACGACTATATTGTCTCCTAAGATACACAAACCCGGATTCCTTTGAGGCCTATTCTGGCTTCATATAGCTTGCCCTCGTATAATCTTGCCAAATTTTTGGTTAGTTTGCTTTCCCCTTTCTCCAAAAATGAGTATACTATTTCCGATTCCGCGTCTTTTCAAAGGGAACTTCTTAATAAGAAATTTAACTCAAACCATTACTTGGTAAGTTTTGACGTTAGTTCCCTGTTTACCAATATCCCTGTGGACGAAACTCGTAAAATTATCCTTGACAAGGTTTTTAGTATTCCCCCAAATTTCAAAGTTTTGATAAAAAAGACATTAATTCTATGTTAGAGCAAACTCTTAAAGGTAGTACTTTTATATTTAATCGAGATATATACCAGCAGATTGATGGCTGGGCATGGGATCTCCGATCGGCCCTTTAGCTGCAGATTGTTTCATGACCTATTTAGAAACTAAAATGTTTACCCAGCCTCCTACCCCTATAAGGCCTATTTTTTATAGACGATATGTTGACGATATTTTTGCAGTGTTTACTGATGCTAGCAGTGCTCATCAATTTTTTACATTTTTAAATAACTTGCATCCAAACATAAAGTTTACTCTGGAGGAAGAATCTGACTCCAAGCTGCCTTTCTTGGATTTACTGATTAGCAGAGAGAGTGATTCTATTATTACTTCAGTTTTTCGTAAGAAGACGTTCACTGTCTTGGTCTTAATTTTTTAAGTTATTGTGATTTTAAATATAAGCTGGCATCTGTAAACACCCTACTTAACCGAGCGTATAATTTATGTTCAAACTATCAATGTCTGCATAATGAATTTGTTTTTTTAAGAAAATATTTTGTGAATAATGGCTATCCTTTGCAGATTGTGGAAAACGCTATCAATAGATTTCTAGCTAACATTTACAAACCTAAAAAGTATAATTTTAACGTGCCTAAAAATGTATATTATCTAGTGCTCCCAGAAATGGGATATCTGAATTCCTATTGCCGTAATAACCTTCTGCCACTTCTTAGTAAATTTTATTGTCAAATAGATTTTAAACTAGTATTTGTCAACCGTCGTTCTATTGGCTCATATTTTAATGTTAAAGACCGTGTATCGGATGCTCTGCGCAGTGCTGTCGTTTATGAATTCAAGTGTCCCCGATGTGATCGGAGCTATATTGGTAGCACTGTGCGGAGCCTCGAGTCGCGTTTCTGTGCCCATATGGCATAAGCCATAGAACTGACAAACCTTTGAAAACTAAAGAAGCTTCAGCTATACGCAGCCATGTTGTTCTATGCAAAGTCGATATAACTTTAGCTAATTTTAACATTTTAGATTCCGCTCCGTGTGAGCAAACGTTAAGACTTTTAGAATCCCTATATATTAAAAAACTCTCCCCTTCGCTTAACTCTGATATTTCATCCGTTCCCCTCCGTCTAAACTGAACATCTTGAAAACCACCTTTACTTGGTTTTAGATGCTTCTGTTTTTTAGTTTTGCCTCGGAATCTGTGCTGCTTAGACTTAAGGTGTGTTCCTTTTAGTGTGGGTTTTTAATTTTTTAGTGTTTTAAAAGATAGCCTGTGAATTTTTGGTTTTTTGAGTTTTACATTTTGTATTTTATAGCTGTTATTCATTGTTCGTTTTTAGTGTCACTTTTAGTGTTTTAAAGCTTGTTAATTGTTCGCCTTTGTTTCATAATAGTCATTATGGTTTTTAATTGTAACTTTCTAGAATTTTTTTAGTGTGACTTTGTTTTTAATGCTTGTGGATTTTTTCCCTATTTTATTTTGTTAATGTTATGGTTTTTAATATTATGTTTTTAACTTTTTAGAATTTTTGCCTGAGGATGAGCATAGTTTGTGCTTGAAACGTTGCAATATACAAAATATAGTCCCTTTCCAACTTGATGGATGTTTCTTTCCTTCTTGTCTGTTGCTTTCTGCTTATATATATATATATATATATAAATTACGTATATATATATATATATATATATATATAATATATATATAAATTACGTATATATATATATATATATAATATATATATAATTACGTATATATATATATATATATATATTATAAATTACGTATATATATTATATATATATATATAAATTACGTATATATATCTATATATAATATACATAAATTACGTATATATATATATACATATATTATGTATAGAAAATAATTGACGGCTCTGTCCCTAACCTCAGAAATGAAATAGAAACAAACTGGAATGAGAGAAGAGGCAGATTTTGTACGGTCCCAGCTGCGGTGGGAAAAGGGCCATGAAACGAGGATGGAAAATACCCCCAGAATAAGGGGCCCAAAGCTTTTCAATGTCCTTCCAAAAGACGTTAGGAATCTCCAGCACACCGACCTGAATTACTTCAAGAACCAGCAGGACAGATTCTTGTGCAAAGTCCCTGACCAGCCATGCGTGGCTAGCTACGAAGGGCAGGAGGAGATCAGAGAGCAATTCTCTCCTTCACCAATTCTTACAAATGAGGCGGGATTCTGCAGAGGGGTCGACTGCAGGTCGATCCTGAACCGTCGTTAAAACTCAACAGAAGTATATATGTTATATATATATATTATATATATATATACATATATATACACACATTTAACTGCAATGGCCACGCAGTATATTAATGTATAGAAACGACGTAAGTATAGAGGAGTGTTCTGCACACGAGGAAGAGAAATAACGAACAAATGAAAAATGAGGTGACCGCCCGGGAATCGAACCCAGGACCTTCCGATTGCCGGTCAGACATGCTACCACTACACTACGGGCCTCGATCAGTCAGAAGTCGCAATTCTCCTACATAGGGCAGAAACCAATGCCTTGAGAGGGCACCCACGCAAATCGTGAATATGTACATTTAACTGCAATGACCACGCAGTATATTAATGTATATGAGCATATGTTCCTCTCAAATAGTGCGCCGGAGTGTGAAGATGTTTAGTAAAACATTATAAAATGTGCCTAGTTCGTGAAAATTATCCTGAGGGAAACTGTCTGGTGCGTAGTCTGGTAGTGATAAAACCGAAATTAATTCTTGTAGCGGAAAAACACCTACCCAATATGTACAACAATTCGCCGCACACGTTGATTATGGTGCTACTCGCGGATCATACGAGTTCGAACAAGCCCATTCATGTATCATCGAGTCAGCCGCCCATCGAACCGTTCCTGCCTACCTGCGTGCCTCACACGGCTCATAGTTATCTCAGAGCTTGAACCGAGTGGACGCGCGCTCCTCGAATACGATGGAACTTCCTTTGAGCAGCATTCTCAACGCCTCGTACGATGTGTCCGTGACGAAATCGTTGCGCGTGTTCAGGCGTAAATCCGGTACCGTTAGCTATGTACTGGAAACGGAATGTAGACAAACAAACAAACGGGTTCGTTTAAGTGTCGAGGAGATGAATAGAATCTTCGTGATAGTTGAGAAGTGGAGTGAAGATAGTTATAAAATACCTGCTAACGTAGGTACAAGAAGAGAGCAGATTAGTGATGCACCCTCATACGCCGTTGTATGTACGTTGTGTATAAATAACGATCGGCCATGCATTGATATACGGCTGATGTGGAAGAATGCTTCTGATAATAACGCTCTTGTTCCTACGCGAAACCGTTTCATCCTCGACAGAATGTTTGAAATCGTCGGATTCCGCAAGCTGAAACCTATATTAGACGCGCGTGTTACGGATATGCTTTATGCTCGATGGGTTTACCGAGTGTAGGGCTGAACAAGGTGAGAATGGTCTAGAGCTGGACGTTTTTTTAAAAAGTTTAGACTCTTTGAAATACCATGAACTTTGGTACAAAGCAGTTGATCGGTACAAGGCTGAACTCACCTACACCGTTCACCCTGAAGAACTATTTCTTTATATAACGAGCAGTTGTCGTAACGATTTAGAAGATTATTTCAATTGCCGCTATGTTGAGTGAAGATGAGTTCACGATTGAAAAGCTCGGGTCGGTAGAAATAAACCCTCGATTGGAAAAGCGTGTTTATAAACTTGTGTTTAATAATGTAGCTAACGATGAACTCTTTGTGCGTACTTTTGATTGTATTCTAGACGTATTTAAAGATGACTTACCAACCGGTTGTAAAGTGGGAACAAAATAGTACTGAACGATATGAAAGCCCTTCATATCGAGTACAGGTTTCCCTATACTTTAAGCGGTGAAATATTATTAAACCGCATATACTGCGTAATGTAGAGCAATGATGATGTAATTGTAGACTCGATTAAGTGCGAGTTTTGTATTTTGAAAAAAAAAAGTGAAATGTATTTATATATTTAACATATTTGTGTGATATTTCTCCTGTACTGTTATATTGAAGGATATATGATTATATGCATATTCCTCGTTCATATTTCTATTATTATTGATCATTCAAATGTATTTATTTCTATATATCTCCATAATTGTGTGTGTGTGTATATATTTTTTGATTATATGCATATTCCTCGTTCATATTTCTATTATTATTGATCATTCAAATGTATATTTATTTTCTATATATCTCCATAATTGTGTGTGTGTGTATATATTTCTCCTGTACTGTTATATTGACGGATATATGATTATATGCATATTCCTCGTTCATATTTCTATTATTACACTGGGCAACACGTATTTTATTGAATGATATCTGACACTTGATTCTAGGTAATTTGGGTGCGCTGAATACGAATTTCAACTCGGTTTGGCTCTATCAGGTCCTGATTCTTGTCGACAGCCTATGTGCCATTTTCCAGATTTTTCAAATTAGGACTAAAAAATTAAGTTGTGTTAAATTTTTTTTTCAAGTTTCATGAATACAAGCAGTTCAAACTACAGTAAAATTACATTATAACGATAGAAATTACTTAAAATAAAAAAACAAAGATATGAAGCTTTCACTGTGGCAAAAATTTTCTTTTGTAAGACTTTCTAGCGTATTTGCTTGTTGATGGCAGGTCTCTTTTCAAGCACCAGCAGTAATCAGCCATCATGTGGGAATCCCAGCGGCCTTGGTACCGTTCCTCCATAATTTTTATATCTTGGTGGAATCTCTCCCCTTGTTCGTCACTTACATCACCTAAATTACTTGGAAATTGGTCAAGATGGCTATTCAAAAAATGCATTTTTATGCTCATATTGCAACCTAACTCTTTGTAGTCCCTTAAAAGTTTTTTTACGATTTCTTCGTAGTTATCTGCCCTATAATTGCCTAAAAAGTTTTATATCAAGTCCACGAATGAGAACCAGCCATTTTTTTCGCGTTCATTCATGACATTAGGAAAATTGCTGTCTTTAATCATTGTTCTTATTTGTGGACCGTCGAAAATTCCCGCCTTGATTTTTTCATAACTTAAACTTGGAAATTTTGAAGTTATGTATTTGAAACACTCGCCGTTCGTATCTAAAGCTTTTACATATTGTTTAATGAGGCCTAGTTTTATGCAGAGGAGGAAATATGATTTTATCTCTGCTCACTAAAGGTGGATTAATTACGTTTTTTTCTCCGACAGTAAGTGATGTTCGTGCTGGCCAGATTTGTTTGAAATAATGTTCTTCCTTGGCTCTGCTGTCCCATAAGCAAAGGAAGCAGGGATATTTAGTATACCCTCCTTGTTGTCCTAGCAGAAAATTAACCATTTTTAAGTCAACACATATGATCCACTCGTGCTCCCTATATTTGATAAGATTTAAAACCTTTTCTATATGTTCATACTTTTCTTTTAATTTTGTTGAGTGCCCAATCGGTATCGAGCCGTATAGATTGCCATTATGCAACAACACACACTTAAGACTTCTTTTCGAACTGTCTAAAAACAAGCGCCAATCATTTGCATCGTAAGACTCAACCCCCATCTTCTTTAACAAACCAACTATGTCGCAGCAATATACTAAACTATTCTCTCTGTTCTAAAATATTTAACAAGTTCTTCTTCTCTTTTTCTGTAAAATGAAATGTATGTGTTTGAAGTAAGCAAGTTTTTCTCTTTAAGTCTTGAAGCTAAAATTTCCGCAGCCTTTTTTGGCAAATTTAGATCCCTTACAAGATCATTCAACTCGGCCTGGTTAAACTTTTGCGGATCGTTTTGACTTTCAAATACGCTGGGGTCAAAATCGGTGTCTGACTCCTCAAAGTGCATAACAATGGTATCTGGCAACTCTCCATAATAATGTATACAATTAAAACGGTATCTGGCAACTCTCCATAATAATGTATACAATAAAAAGTGGTATTTGGCAACTCAACCTGAACAAGCCATTTACGCCTTCTAAGCCAACTGGCTGATTAGGAGTCTATAATAATGTATACAATTAAAATGGTATCTGGCAACTCTCCATAATAATGTATACAATAAAAAGTGGTATCTGGCAACTCAACCTGAACAAGCCATTTACGCCTTCTATGCCAACTGGCTGATTAGGAGTCTATAATAATGTATACAATTAAAATGGTATCTGGCAACTCTCCATAATAATGTATACAATAAAAAGTGGTATCTGGCAACTCAATCTGAACAAGCCATTTACGCCTTCTATGCCAACTGGCTGATTAGGAGTCTATAATAATGTATACAATTAAAATGGTATCTGGCAACTCTCCATAATAATGTATACAATAAAAAGTGGTATCTGGCAACTCAACCTGAACAAGCCATTTACGCCTTCTAAGCCAACTGGCTGATTAGGAGTCTATAAGACAACGCCTACTCGGCTGAAGTCTTAATATGCACTTGGCTCCTGCCAGGTGAACACCTCTCCTCCTTTCTCTTGGGGGATAACGCCGCCTCCAAGTTTCATGAGCCATTGTTGCACCTGCAGCATCCCCCCTTTTTTGCAACACCCTACCCCTTTTTGCAACATTGAGTTGTTGCATACCCCCACCCCATAAGCAACACCCCACCCCCTTTGCAACATTGCAACATTACGTAATAATTTGCAACGTTCCTGCACTATCCCCTTTTGCGGATATACTACTAATGTATACAATTCTTGGAATAGAACCAGAAACAAACAAAAAATTGTATGTACTCGTATTGTCATCGATAATATTACTATTTTTTAATTTACACAAATATCTATTAAGTTTATCTTCGAGTTTTAATAATTTAGACAGAACATTCTCTTTTGTCCTTTTAAATTCAGACGTATCCGACAAAATTGTCTCCATTCTATTGATGAAAACTCTTGAATCAAGTTACACTACTTCTTTACCCTTATCCAGTCTTGTAATGATGACAGAGTTATCCTTTTTCAAATTATTAAGAATTTTAAAATCTCGCTTATTAAAAAGGGGGGAAACACTTTATGGGGTTTAAAATTCTTAAAAATTCTTAAAAGAGATACTCTCCATTTGTTTTACTAAATTATGAAACGAGAAATTTGGTCGGATCTCACAATTCTTAATGTTAATGAGAAAATTTTCAAAACCAGAGAAAAATGTATAAAAATTTAGTTTATAATGAGGTATTTCAAAGTTTAAGCCTCACTACAATATTTCTTTCTCTCTAACACTTAAAACTCTATTAGAAAAGTTAAAAGTAACCTACCACAATCCGCAATTAGAAACCATAGTAATGATAAAACCATCCCCTTTACAAAACTCAGTTCGAAATTCTAACAAGACCCAATAACCTTACAGAATTTCGGATTTTAGAAATCTTGTTCATCTATAGAAACAAACCCTCTATTAACAACAATAGTTTATCCTACAAATTACAGCTCTTCTAACTAACCAACCAACCTACGTTCATAGATATATTATACCTTCCAATGTAACTGAGATTCATACAGTTTTTTCTCAGTATCTGCCGAATATGAAGATTGAAGTAATTATTGTGCATTTACCAGTTAGGTAATTTTAATTTAATTTAATTTAATTTTAATGATTTTAATTCTTTTTTGTATTGGTGTAATTTTGATTATTTATTCTTATTTTGATGATGACAAAAGATTTGTCGAAACGTCTGAAGCATAAAAATAAACGAAAATGTTTGCTGTTATTGTGAGGGGTTTGAATGGAAGACAGGAACCCCCCTCATAAATTATTTTCGTTGTTTTTAAAGCCTCCTACCCCTGGCACAATTTTTCACTTTTTTACCTATATTGAAGAATATTCCATTTATACGAGACTTACTCTACATTCAGGTTTTTTGATGACATAAATCTTTATTAACGTATAATATTTTATTTAATAATGTACAGTATTATGAAAATTAATTAAGTACAACAATATATTCAGAAGAAAAAATTAGAGGCATAATAAATGTGCTAAAATTCAATTCACTTTTTCATTGTTCCTTATCACATCAAAAGGGAAGAAAGTTTCAATATCATTAGGAAATTTTATTTTATATGTTTCTTACTCATTCCACTGGGCCTTCCATTCAAACTTGGGCAGTTTTCGCCTTCATTCTAATGAGTTTAAGATAAACTTTTGACGGTTGTCATATCCTATTCTTTACTGACATAATTTTGTCACTAGGTTCACTGCCCTTTCTACACTTTGACTGTGGCATGGAAAAGAAGCTCTCTCCAATGACTTACATCGAGCCTGTAGTAGCTTATCGTCGCTAAAATTGTTTAGCAGCGGTGGAGCAGTAATGATCTCGTTTTGCCAATCGATCATCTCTGTGTAGTCAATAGATTGGAAATTGAGGGTTTGAGGCAACTCAAAGTTTCTGGTACCTGAAAATCCTGTTCTTGAAAGGATGATTTTATGAATAGCTTGCTCCCTAATTTCTAGTCTCTTGTCAGTTACCATTGATACGAGTATATTTTCTGGGTGGGCAAAGTAGGCGTTATTCTTTAATACTGGCTCTATGATTGATCTATGTTGTTCATCTAAATCTCGAAACAAGCACATTAAATGCCAAAAGTTATATGCACCATCAGTTGCATTAGGATGAGATTTTATTCAAAACCACCCTGCAGCATAGAACTGCATAATAATCTTGACTATATCTTAAAGGTTTTCATCGGGATTTGGCGTTGAGTTATATAATCGAAGGACCCTGTTGGCTAGAGTTAGCCAGCGAGCATGGTGAAGGGTACCTGGAGATCGAATGGACAGATCTTGAGAAGTGTCTCGTTTGCACTGCCAGACACATATTATAGAGATATCTTTGATCACTGCTTAGCTCCTTCACAACATTTGCTGGAATTTCTTTAATGTTTCTCTTACGCAAGAATATTTGACTACCTCCAATTTTGTTAAATCTGTTTTCAGTTTATTCCCAAGTGAATATATGTATATATACACATATATATATATATATATATATTATATATATACACAAAATACTAGTTGGCAACACCCGAAATGGGTCCAGGGACAAGAGAGAAATGCCCAAAAACGGGAGTTATCGGACGGCCTCGGGCTTAATAAGGTGTTTTTTCGGTATTAAAATTTTTGTGAATTTAGAATATTATTTCGTGTCTCTCTCTTGCTAAAATGTTAATGTTCATCCCCCCCTCCTCGCATTACCCCGTTTACCTAAAAATGTTTCGGTATAAATAAAAGTCAGAAAAGTGTAATTAAGTGTATAATTAATTCTCCCGTCTTCCTCGCCTGGTTAAAATTATAATGGCGTCCACGGCCACGTCTACCCGTATTTATAAAGTACAGCGAAGTGAGTGTAAAGAGAATGATGAAAGATAAAGAGAAATTGAATAGAAAGTAAAGTAAATAATGAATTATAAGAGAAGGAGTAATGGGAATCACTACAACGGTGGAAAGCGCAACAGAGCAACTCACTCCTCCACCAAGCCAGAAATAGAGGCGGGGCCACCCGTTTGACCTTCGTGTGAAGAAAGACCGAAGCAATGAACCTAAACGAGGTTAACGAGGCATATACAAGGGCCACTAAATATATTTTACGCCACTTTTTTTTTTTTTCCCAAGTTTCCTTGTAAGTTCCGGAAATTTTGTACACAAGTAGTTACATACCTTTTTTACAAGTTTTTATTTTTCCACACAGTTTCCATCCTTTTCTACGGCTTTCCTCCACCTCGAAACAAGGGCCTTTCTTTCTTGCTAGTAAAAGTCCGCTGGGTTCCGCGGGAGCCACCTCTTAACCTCCTCAACATCGTCACTCTGAAACTTTCTTCCACGAATAGCATCCTTCATTGGCCCAAACAAATGGAAGTCTGAAGGTGCCAGATCCGAGCTGTATGGAGGGTGGGGTAACACAGTCAAGCGCATTTTTGTGATGGCCCCCTCTTGTTTGTAAACTGTTGTGTGGTCTTGTGTTATCGTGCAAAAGAAGGACGTCTTCCAGTTTTCTCTCCGGTCGAACTCGCTTTATACGTCTCTGGAGTCTCTGTAGAGTAGCAATGTATGCCTCTGAGTTGATTGTTTGTCCTTTCTTCATAATGTCCATCAGAATCGCCCCTTTCATGTCCCAGAAGATGGTGGCCATAACCTTTCCTGCAGAAGGAGCCATTTTGAACATTTTCTTGCGTGGGGAGTCTGCGTGATTCCACTCCATGGTTGGCGTTTTGTTTCAGGTTCAAAGTGGTATACTCAAGTCTCATCCCCAGTCACAATTCGTGAAAGGAAGTCATTCCCTTCTGTCTCGTATCGAACCAATGACTCAGAAACAATTTCTTTTCTTTGGGCTTTATGATTTTCAGTCAGTTGGCGAGGAACAAACCGTGAACACACTTTTGAGTATCCCAGTTGCTGAATTATCGTATTCACACTTCCTTCTCTAATTCCTAGCTCCAGTGATAGCTCCTTGTATGTGACACGCCGATTTGATAGAATGATGCTGGTAGCACGTTGCACAGTGTGAAATGTCACAGCCGATGCCGAGCGATCGCTGTGTGGCTCATCATCGAGGTTGGCTCTCCCTCTCTTCGATGATCTCATACGTTTAGACCAGCGTCCAACTGTATTTCGATCGTTTTGTACGTTTTGTAGACGTTTGTGAATATTTCCAACTGTTTCCTTCTCTGCGGTTAAGAACTCGATAATAGCTTTCTGTTTACGACGCACTCACTGTCAGACGTCATTTCGAAACTGCGTTAACCATCAGTTTCATATAAGGGCGTTTAAAAGCAGTTTTATATAAGGAGGGGAGGTTCAAACTGGAAAAATCCGGTTATTTGAAGCGCAGAAAGTTCAAACTTACGGCCCAAAAGACATTTCAGCCCCATGGCCTATTATTTAGCTAAGGAAAAAAGGGTGGGGCAAAATATATTGAGTACCACTAGTATATAAAATATGAAGAAGACAGTTTCACCAAGTTTTTTGAGGTTTTTCATAAAAAAAAATATAGAAACGATACTTGGTTGAATACAGAAGCTAGTTGGGAAAGTCTAAACTCCGAAGTGCCAGAGTTCCAAAGCCATCTGTCATTAGTTCGAAATTGCCATCAACATGGCACCATGGCACTCGGAAGTGAATTAGGAAAAAGGACGAAGCAATAGATGCGATGTAGGAGCCACGTTTTCTTATTTGCTCTCAAAGAGATTGCGATGGTGATGAGTGGTGAGAAAAGGAAGGAAGAGGGTGACGATGGTATGTTGTGACGAAAAAGTGGTGATGGCTTTTGTATATAAGGAATCTGATGACTTTTATCGGCTTTATTATATCTCTTAAAAGGCAATTTCTTCGTGGTCTTCAAAAAATTTCCTGAAATTTGGAGAGCAAGATTTATTTATATATATATATATATATATATATATATATATATATATATATATATTATATATATATATATATATATACATATATGCTGTGCAAAAGTCTAAGACATATTGCATTTTTCCACTCTGATGCATAAAGAAACTAAAAAATAAAATTGTATTGAATGCAAATACCCTTTTAATGAAATGAAAGGGCTACGTCGTAGCCAATGTCGTAACACCGCTTCCCGTTGATCAGCGAAGTTAAGCAACATTGGGTCGGATTGTAGTTGGATGGGAGACGTCAGGTAGGTCCAGACTATGTAGCGACCCGTGGTTCGGATCCTACGTAAAGCTGTAGGTCTTCTCCGTCATATGACCTTAGATATTGCGAAGGAGGTTAAACAAACCAATCATTACATTACAATGAAATGAAAATCAAATTCAGATAACCATATTTATACGGAATATACCTAGATATAAATTAATAGCGTGTGTATCACCCGTTTTCTTTGAAAACTGCCGAAATTCTTCTTGTGACATTTTCAAATAATTTTTTTATAAACTCTTTCGTTATGGTGTTCCACACTTCTTCGAAGACCCTCCACAGATCATGTAAGTTGCTGGGATTCTTTTTTATACAGTTTCTTTATCCAAACAGTCTCATACAGCTTCAGTGATATTGAGATCTGGACTTTGAGGGACCCATACCATGCGTTGAAGGACTCCAATTTCCTCCTTCGTTTGAAAATAAGTTTTAATTTATTACTCCAGCTGTGCTTCGGATCATTATCTTGCTGTAAGATAATGTTTGGACCATTAAGCCTTGCACTACTAGGGATAGCATGGTGGATCAAAATCTGTTTCTACCTAACATCAATTTTCCATCACCACTTTAGGAGATGCACCCCTAAACTTGAAATGAACCTCCTCCACGCTTAACTGTAAGGCTCTTTATAGGTTTCAGTTGTTCGTCGTTTCACATACTGTCTTCGATTACATCCAGATAACTGAAACTGACTGGTCCGTCCAAAACACCTTTAACCATTGTTTTATAGTCAAATATTTGTGTTCTTTTGTACATTTTAGTCTTTAAAACTTCGTTCCCTCTAATTAATAGTCAGGTTTTCTTACTGCAACACATCCTTTAGGTCTTGATTTCAAGAGCGACCTTTGTACTATTCATGGATTGACAACGACACCAGAGCCTTCTGCCAGTTCTGTTGTCAATTCAACACGTCTTTTTTCTATTCCTTAAAGATACTGTAATATCTTCAAGTATTGCTCATCCTTGTTAGACAGCCTTTTGGGTCTTCCAGTAATGGGTTTGTCAATTGCAGACGTTTCTCTGTACTTGTTACTAATGTACTTGTTGATAATGCTTCAGATACCACACCCTGAAAATCGGGTGATTTTTTTCCTTCTTTATACGGAAACACAATTCTCTGGCAGTCTCCAGACGTAAACTCGACCGGAACATGGAAATAGCGCAAAGGAGGATTCGTCGGAGTAGACTACATTCTTCCACCGGTCCATTGACCAATTCTTATGGTCATTACACCATTTTCTGCGCCGCTCAATGTTGATGTGCGAAAGGAAGGGTTTGGCAATTGCAGCCCTCCCATGGTATCCAGCTCCATGGAGCTCGCGACGTACAGTTCTGGTCAATACCGGGCTTCCAAGATGCTGGTTAAGCTCTGCAGTCACTTTTGGAGCTGTGGTCTTATGGTTCTTCGTCACAATGCGCTTCAGCACCCGGCGGTCTCGATCACACAGCTTCTTCTTGCGTCCACTATTGCATTTGTCGGTGCTTGTCTTTCCATGGTTTTGGTATGCAGACATGACCATAGAGACAGTTCCTCTGGATACATTGAACATCTGAGCGGTTTTCGTCACCGATGCACCAGCCATCCGCGCTCCGACAATTTGCCCTCTTTGGAAGTCTGACAGGTCTTTCATAACTGCTAATTCATAATTCACTCAGATCTGTAAAAACAACGTGAGGGTTATAACATGACTTATACACTCTCTGTTACGCATTTAAATAGGTTTGCCAGTCACTTGACCGTTTACTTTGTGTCTGAGCAGTCCGTAAAGATAACCGGTGAAATCGGCGAGTGTTCATATCATTTTGTCGAACCCATATATATATATATATAATATATATATATATATATATATAGGTGCACATATAAAACATGATTATACATTATTTTTATTTTTAGTGAAGAAAAAATCTTGTCTGATAGAACAAGGTTTTTTTTGTTTTTTGTTTTGTTTTTTAAAGAATTAAAAAAATCGGACTTCCTCAAATCTTTTAATGGTGGACTGCAACGGAGTTCCTCTTAACATAAAGGTATCTGAGACAACTCCTGATAGGCATTTAACCAATATGAAAAAATCCTCTCATTAGTTTTACCAATGACGTTGTGATTCTTTGCTTCAAGGTACGACACTCTTCGCTTAGTTCCATGTATAATTGTCTTTACATGTCCTTAGAGAAGAAAGTCACATGACATTAAGTTAGGTGAAAAAGACGCTAAGCTCATAGCTCTCTATTAGCTGAGTCATGAAACTCGACAGGAGCTGTTGAGAAACTCACGGAGTGTACCTGCATATTGCAGTAGCGTATCTTGGGTATAAAGCCTGGGTGTACTAGACATAACAAGAGAAAGGTGGGAGAGCCTAAATTTTAAGTTACCCCAAACATGGAATGTGTTCGAATGTCATTACTAAATAGCGTAATAATAATAATAATACATGTGAAAAAAATATAAATGTAATCGCTTTAGAAAAGTACTGGCACAAAAAAGAGTTATCAAATAATTCCACAGTCCACTCACATTTTGTACATTAGTTCTGTTATTCTTTCCTGCGATAAAAATTTCATAATGGCGTCATCATAGGAGGAGCTTCTTTGTTTTAATTCCATAAGTAGATCTTTTTCAGTTGATAGTAAACTCAGGACACATAATCTCTTCTGATCTTGTGTGCCCCGGCAGCAAGTGTTTATTCGTTCATCGCACAAAAGAACGTCCCACTGCAGCAGTAGTGCTTGGTATTGTCATTATCAATTCACCCAACTTAAAAATTCCTCTAAATCCAGATTTGAGATTATTTTCAACCATGAACTTTACTAATTCACGCACATATTTGTTTGAGAATTCAAGAGGTGAGTAGATCACGCTGAGTTAATTTTTCAAACGAATGTAGTAAAAAACTGATCCATAAATATCTCTTATTTTGTTTAATAAGCCAGCTGGAAAATTTTGTTTATACTTCCCATTTTTCCATGAGAAAGAAGGTGAAAGAATTCCAGTTTTGATAAAGAGGCTTATCTGGTAATCATTTGAATGCATATGGTATCGACTATTTCGTGAAAGGGATGATAGGCGTACAAGTGATGTCTTTCAGGTATTGGTTTACCACTTTCATTTCTTGTAGATACAGCTGAAACCCATAATTCTTCAAACCCATGTTTCCTATCGTATTGTAGCTGTGTAACGTCATTTATTTTCTTGCAACAGTATAAAATATCATGGTTTTAGTTTTGTGGTATATTGCACAAAAAGTCAGCAGAGCTGAACAGTTTTACTCTCTCTCTCTCTCTCTCTCTCTCTCTCTCTCTCTCTCTCTCTCTCTCTCTGTTAGTGCTATAATGTAGGAATGTTATTACTTTTTATTTAAATCGCGCAATATCTAACTTAACTAGCTAAAGAAAGTTTCATAGTTTTATATAGAAGTAGTGATGCTCCCTTTTGCAATAAATGTAGTAGGGGGTGTTGGTTGGGTCTGGCTTCAGAGCACTGTGAGTTCTCAGATAATGGGAAGCTTGATGAGAGCTCTTGGCAGTCAAAACCTCTGAATAGTCATGCTCGTTTCCAGGGAAACTACCTAATTACAGTGGAACTTTAGTTTTAATTGTTGTACATCAAACTTCGCAATGAAAAAAATGAATTTGGCAAATGAAAATTATGCTCATTATGCATTATTATTACCCATTATATATGGGAATTCTTAAATTGTAGGTCTGCCCAGTTAGAGGTACGCTCTGCACTAGTGCTCCTTTATGTTTGTTTACGAATTTCCTTCTATACTTAGTCCTCCTCACTCGTCCCCTCAACTTTAGAGAGATTCTCCTAATTGTTTTGTGCCCCACATAGCATGGTCAACCATCGAGCAACTCATTTTTTATCACTTACCTCATAAACACCCCTAAGTGTGAGACACTTGAATTCACCGTAGTGGCAACAACGGGTGATCACCCACAAAACACTTTCATTCTCCACAAAGGACAAGTATACGAAGATAGATACAGGGTCCCTCCACTGAGATTCCTCGCCGGAAAGAGATTGTCAATGCTCTTGTGGTGACACAACACCGTGAAGTATGAACAACTCACTATATCACTTGCCACATAAACACCTTTCACAGCGGAGAACCAAGTTGAATACTTGCGGCATTCAAAGCGTTGTTAGACACATACACATGACAGACATCCAATTACGGAAAACACACTCAGAAACTCGTCTACCAGTAAAGCATAAAGTTTGGTGAGCTCGGTTGGGTGGAGTGGGTAAATTGTAAATTGTGACTGTGCTGTATTTATTTTGTCAATAAAGGTTCTTCAGTTAAAAAAATTAATAAATGTTTTACGGAAAGGCAGAGTATTATCTGAGTAATTGGATGAAGTATATGATAAATCTTCTAGTGAAGAGGCTCATGTAATCCCGTTCGATTTTAATGCCTAAAATGATTTTATGGTTGATTTGAGTACTTTAAGTTAAGATATGTAAAAACAGAAAATTTTGGGTCCCATTTTTTTCATATTTTGGAGAGGTATTTAAGGGGGTATATTGGGAGGGGGGGTTCTTTCTATATATAAATGGTCGTATTTTTAGATACACTACAAAGTCCTAAAGAATTGTCATATTAAGTCGAATGAACGACATTTCATACTTGTTCATTGATATTATGACCACTTTGACAACAAATTGTGTGATCTCTCGTTGACCCATTTGACCCATTTTGGGGTCAATATAGTCTAAGCTAACGAATTACCCCAAATGAGACAATAAAACTCACGTAAGTCAGTCAGGGAGACACATTTATTGTTGTTTTGGTGAGTTTTGAAGATTACAAAATCATTAGAATATAATCGATACAATGATAAGAACCTTCAAAACGTGGATGACCTTTCTCTGCCTGTGACAAGGTCTCATCAAAATACTAATGCCCCTATAAAATGGTTGTTGTTGTTGTTTAGCCGATCAGCCCACCGTGATCGAGCAAGCCGGCGGCACGCAGGTAACCGATCGCCCTCTCCGGAGTGGATCAGAGGTTCAGCGCACTAGTGATGTCGTGTTGTGTTCGTTGTTGTGCTAGAGCGGTACAGTCTGTCATAATGTGTTCAATTGTTTGTGTGTGTCCTGGCACAAGTGGCAGGTGTCTTCTGTGAAGTTGACTAGTCGGTGTTTATATGTCCGTAAGTTGGGGTGATGTCCACATCGGAATCGTACTAAATTAACTCGATCCGATCTACTCAGACTGATCTCTGACCTGTTAATGGGTGCTTGTTAGCAGCTGACGAGGAAGCTTCTAACAGTGGCTGTATCCTCCACCGCGGAACACGTCAACGCGAAAAGAGGCGACGTCAAACCAAAACATCAACGCGCTGGTGGCCAAACTTCCTCAAATCTCCTTGCAGCGAGCTGTCTACGATTGGCCAGGCTGGCAGTCGACGGCCTGTTGCGTGGCACGGTCAGAGTGCCGATCGGCTCCCTGGGCCAGACCTATAAAATGGTAGATTTACATGGTGTGTAAAACTATAGACATGGAGAATGTACCTCATTCTCTTACAATATTGACTCGCTTGGATAACTGAATACTGACAATACAGACATGTATCATCATCATCGACAACTTTATAATCACCGTCATTAGAGCAGTCAGAACATTTACACAGAGCAGTACATAACAAATTATTTTTTAGGCAAGAACAATTAGTCTTTCCCTCGCAGGACCCTTTACATCTGCATTTGATGAGTTCTAAAACCGCGAGAGAGGCAGGGTTATGCAAGAACTCACTGGGATGAAGCTGTCAGCTCCAGACCTCTGCCAGCCATTTCACTCAGGTGATGGTAACTTCGGGGCAGGCTCACGATAGGACTTGTCGCGCATGGACGTGAAGTGAACACGCTGTAGGTGCGGTATCATTGTGCCTCGGGTTGGAGGAAGATTTTCGCCTTCAGTGTTTCTCGTGCGGAAAAGCTCCCACCTGATGTCGGCGATGGTTACACACTGTGTCTTCTCAGAGTATATACGGCCATCAAACCGTTCTATAGGCATCAACATCAACATGCCATTTACAATGAAGTCGTGGCCGAGTCTTTAGAAGTATCCAATGACATCGTCATCATCCGGTAAAGCGAGATAGGCAGATATCCATGCCCTTGGAGACTCCAACAAACTTCCCTCCCCAATCTGCCCCTGTGAAATTGTGAAACCCTGTCAAGCCCAGAGAGTTCTGTAGGCCAATAGCGCTGTCTCTGATGGACGTTTATGGTTCGGTACTTTATCCCCTTTCCTGTCAGTAACTGTAGCTTGGAACTCGGATACTGATTCCTTGAGGCCAAGTCCATCAGAAGAATCATGATATCTGTATCAGGCGACCATACATCAATATCTCTCGTACACGTGGACTGCTTCTGGACGTCCTACACGTGTAGGGGGATCAGAGTGTCTGCCTCTTCGTGTGTATGCGTCATGAGGTCGTCATCAACCAGGCCAGGACGATTAGTATGGGCATATTCTCCGTACACCAAACACACACACACACACACGCACGCCTTGCGTAGAGCCTTCGAACGCAGCCAATAACCTGATGCCGAGGTGCTGAGCTTGTCTTGACTTGCTTGGTGACTGTGTGGGTGAGCAGCTCCTTCAGTGAAATCTTGGCGATATTCATTGCACCGTGAATTTTGAATTCAATTGGCTGTGCTACACCAGTTTTCTTCTGTCGAGTTTTGGATTTGAGAAAATTCTCAATATATTGATCGAAAGTAATTCGACCTTCTGTGCACCCTTTCATCAGATGTGTGATTCGCTTCACGAAAGTCTGTGTAACTCAGAAATCTTCCTCATTGTAGGTAACTTCTTCGTACTTTGCACCACCGCCACTCCATCAATGATTATGACTTTCTCTCGCTCCTCTCTGAAATAAAGCTCAGGAAATTCCAGGTCCCCGGCCCTGACGTGCATTTTTTCATGTTTTGGGTCTAGACCGCTCGCCTCTGGGACATTGTTAGGGGCTGCTGTATGATCTTCAATCACTTTCTCATACCTCTTATTAGTAAGTATGAGAAGAGATCCATCTCCAGCAAACATGGATCGTGGATTGATGGCCATCTCGTACTCTCCGATGGTATATTTCAATTTCGGTAACAGTTCTGGACGAGCTTGTTGGATTATAAGGAACCTCGCGAGAAGTTGCCTCTCCTCCCGTAGTTTGATCACTTTTTCCCCTCCTACACTCACACGAGTCTTCGCCATCCAAGGGCTGTGTTTTGAGTTTCGCCTTTTTCATGGGGTTCCAGACTAAGAGTGGGGACTCTCTTACAAGTTTGTCCTTGACAAACTCTTCGTAGAGAAATTGACCCTTTGCATCCCTCTCCAGAATGTCTCCCTTTGCATTCTCTGGGATGACCATTGACGACACTATATTTTTTAGGGAGTTCCCGCGAGAAAGGGGTTCCCCTCGCAGTGTTCTACTGTGCACTTCTTGAGTTTGACGGCATTCTCAGTCGAACGTTTGGCTACATTGCCGATGAGTTGGTAATTTTCGCTCGATGCAGTGCTTGTGGAACGGGGATATCGCTGCTGGAACTGAGTGATAATGCGTGTGAGCAACGGTGCTGTCAACATGAACCGGTCAAGAGCTTCCTCATTTTGCGTAATTCCCGTGATCCATTGGACAACCTTCAACGCTCTGATCTCCTATTCTAGATTATGATCCACAAAGAGATGAATAAAAGTGGTGTCCATTTTCTTGACACAAAAGTCGCCATCTTTAAGTGTTGACCACGTCTCTGAACTCGTTATTTTCAACTCCTTTATCTGCGCCAGATGAACGGACATGAGACGCGCATAATGAAACAGATCATGCGCGAAGAAATACTTAATCTCATCATCAAGTGCAGCAAGGTGACCCTCCCAGTCACTCTGAGGACATGCACGCACTAGGTGAAGGAGGCATTCGGCTTGAGTCATATTGTTCGTCATGAAGACACCCAAATCCCCTCTATCGAGTGAGCTAATGCTCTCATCTATATTCTCAACATAATGAGAATACACGTTATCGAATATCTCGGCTGCATCTTCATCTCTTCATGGAGACAGCTACCCAGCTCCTTGCATTGTTGATTGAGTGATCCCTTCGGTTTCTAACCGTCTTTCATGAGGTGCATTTTACGTCACATGGTCTTTCATGAGAGATATTTTTAGGTTTAAAATAAAAACGAAAAACAAAACATTCCCTATATTTGAGGTGGGGGATAGGTTAGGTTAACCTCACCTAAGGTTGACTTGAGTCGAAAAAAATTCATGGCCCTTTTCGCACAGCGTCCCGCAGCTACCACGCCCGCCGCCTAAAGCCTTGTAACGCCAGCATGCCCCATCCGTTGTCCCGTAGGTCCTCTATGATTGCGTAACGTCGAATAAATATAGCGGTTAGAGCCTAGAGGTAATTTACAAGAGCAGGACACCTCTCGGAGGCTGAAAGAGAAGAGAGTTCCACCTCCAGCGAGGCCACGCGACCACACTAACCTTCGTACATCTTTTGCTCTATAAGTAGTCGATATGACTAAGAAAGAGGATAGTGAAGAGGAGAAACTTGAACAGACGAAGAGATGGGAAAGAAGTGAGAAAGGGTGGAATAGAAACGGGAATGTGAGTACAAGAAAACAGGCGCCCGTACTCAATCAGGCACGCGCAGGCGTTAAGAGCAAACTCTTTTGTAGGTTTGGGGATTTGAATCCCAAGACCTACTAGCCCCACAAAGAGCCAGCAGGCCCCCTAAAAAGGTGACAACATATGTCGATAGCAGAACCACCGACACCTTCTCGGAGGATGGCAGATAAAAATCTCTATCTCTAGCGACGCCACGCAACCACCGCACCTTCTCCTCTCAAATGTTTACTCTATTCATTTATGCGTTAATATTAGAGCAAAACAAAAACTGATTATCTATAATTTAAATCCGAAACAATTTTTTTTGTTCTGATATCTGTATTAGGAAAATAAATCTCGAAATTATTAATTAGTTTTATTGAGAGATAATGATTTAATCACGATGGACAGATAAACCCATTAATGTTTTCCAGATTTCCTGTTGCATTAATTATCAATGTAGAGATATTATTAGATCTTAACAAGCAATATATACAGTATATACAATAAAACACCAATTCTTTATTACAACAAATATGCAATGGTTGAGAATGTTTTAATAAATAGTTTATCATAAAAAATGCTCACAATTTACTATACATTAACATAAATGGCACAGTTACACCCGGTTCATAGTTCGTATTTATATTTTAGTGATTATGTGGGCCACGTCCTACTAGAAATTTAAAAAAATTATGCGTACAGTAAGCGTCTTATATAGTATCTTATTAATTAAGAATAGTTACAATACATTGGGCTACATATGTAATTTTAATGCTTAGCCAGGTCTACCGTTAACATATATATATATATATATATATATAATATATATTACTAAAGTAAAGCTTACTTACATTTCCCCGATGTTGGGGCAACGATGACTTGGGACCATATTTTAATTGGCTGAGGCTCCCCAACGTTTACTGTAAATATTATGTAAAGAAATATTGCCTCTATAGTGTCGTGTAACATGGGAAAATACATCAATTGATATATTAATTAATATATTTATATCATCACAGAATATTTTCTGTTCGTTATATTTAATTATTTTACACATCTTATTTTTAGCTTTTTAGCACTAATGACGAAAATGTAAATATATCTAAACGTATGCCTACATTGTTCAGCATCTATCATCCTCTTATTTTTATATTATATATATAATATGCATATATGTGCACCATTAGTGATTCGCAAAACATCCAATCGATACTCCAAATGTTGCCATGTACGCTGCAGCATATCCACATCAATTCGCTCAATAGCAGCTGTGATTCTTGCTTTTAAATCATCAAAGTCTGTCATCCGCGTACATTTCTAAAAAAGTTGTCAAAACGTGGGATCAGAAAAAACTTAATGAGATTCTCTGTAAAATGGGATAACACTGGAATTTCTACACTTCATGGTTGACTTTTAATAACAGCCAAAAATTGTACAGATAATTCTCGGACACCCGGTATGTTTATTGTAAATAGTTGCAAATTGGCAGTGAAGACAATGTAGGCCCCTAAAGAAACAATACAAGTTTTTGAATTTCCCTATAATGAAACGCCTTCTAAAGTTTGGGTATCTATTTGCTGAAGAGAGACTTAAAATTTAGAAAATACAGAAGTCGATAGCGTAATTACGGATAGGCAGAGTAGGCACCCTCCTAGTTCGGTTGATTTCAAGGGGTTGCAAATTTTGTCGTATTTCAGCATAAGTACATCAAAGAAAACAAAATAAAAAATAGATAACTTATAAATACTAAAAAATTAAGTGGATTTATAAATAAGACTTAAAATAAAAAAGATCGTTAACCTCTAACAGCAAACCAGCGCAATCAAAACGGTACAACTATAAGTCACTTTAATCCCCTGCCTACGTTCGATAAATGACTATTATCCCTCTGTGTATATATATGTATACCTATAATTTTTCATTCATCCTTCGCGGACATCAAGTTGTCCATAGGGCAGCAGTGAAATTTCTTCACTCATTTCTGTCATGCACCAGCACTTGGATATCTTCCTGGCTAGACCTTTACTTTCCATGTCTCTTTTAATGGTTCTTCTCCATGTATCCTTGGGACTTCCTAATCTCATCCTCCCATCTGGTTGCCACATTAATCT
The DNA here is from genome assembly GCA_023014485.1 of Bathynomus jamesi. Lineage (NCBI taxonomy): Eukaryota > Metazoa > Arthropoda > Malacostraca > Isopoda > Cirolanidae > Bathynomus > Bathynomus jamesi. The sequence continues at coordinate 144,257 of JAJOZX010008231.1, read as the reverse complement.
TTGCTTTGGTATTCTTGCATCTTCCATCCTTAGTACATGCCCTTAGTACCTCCATCTTCTTATCCTTATAATTTCTACTATCGATCTTTGTCTACTTCGTCTTCTCACTTGCTCCTCACGACATGTTCATAGCACCTTATTTTCATGTCTTTCTCAAGCAGTTACTCTCGAACCCCCGAAATTTATCCTCAATATCCTTTAATCCCTTCCATGTCTCATATCCATAAAGAAGAATGGAAACGATTATACTATTTCAGCAGTTTAATTTTGATGTTTAAGGAGAGAGTCTTCCTGCCATACTTTATTCGTTCTCCTAAAAACTGCTGCAGCCTTACCTATTCTTGAATCCGCTTTCCTTCTTACATCTCCATCATTGCATAAAATACTGCCTAAGTATTCAAATTGGTCAGTTTCTTGCAAGGCTACACCAGTGACCTCTATCTGCCTTTGGTCATTTCTGCACCTTCATTACCTTTGTTTTTATGTTATTTATTCTCAAAACTATCTTCTCAGATATATATATATATATATATATATATATATATATATATATATATATCGTCGGATGTTGTGATTATGAAACATTTTGAGCTTGAAAGTCTCATGTTGGATTCTAAAGGTACATTTTTATACACATCACTCAGTACCGATGTCTGTTAATATTTGTGAGTAGTATAACCGCAAAATGGTAGCGTGCAATTGCAAAGCAATGTTGATCAATTTTGCAAAGAGGGGGACGAGGTTGGCACCCATGGGGGAGAGGGTTGGCACCTAAGGGTAGAAAAAATGGGGCGAGGTTATGCAAGGAAGGGGAGGGGTTTATCCCTAAAGCTGCATGAAAGGAGTGAGAGGTGGTTTACTCCCTCCCCCAAACCTAACCTTGGAAGGTAAGAGAGAGGAGGAGAGGAAATGTTTTTGCAGGCATGTCGCATCGCATAATGAATGCTCTTGACCTCCTCATTTAGCTTAGAAGTCTTAATCAGCCAGTTGGCCTAGAAAGCTTAATCTGGCTTAGAAGGCGTAACCAGCCATTTGGCGTAGTGTACACACACACACACACACACACACACACACACACACACTACTTTTGTAGTGCCAGATTGCGCTGTTTATTTAATTTGTGCATATATTAATAGGGATGTTCTCGTTCTTGACAGCATCTGTTGGCTTAGAAGGCTATATATATATATATATATATATATATATATATATATATATAAGGAAGTCCACTTAATAATATGCCAATTAGTGCTAAAAATTCGATTTTATGTTGTTGTATATACATTATTAAAAACTATTATTATTATATTTAAAAATAAATAATTAAATTTATGTTGCTGTGTATATACATTATCATTATTAAGAATTATTATTATTATTATATTTAAAAATAAATACATAAATACGCCATTCGTCAACACAAGCCCAGTACGTGATGCTTCAACTAATATTTATTATATTATTACTACCATTATTTTTATTATTACTATATTTTCTCCAGTAGAATACTAAAACAGCTATATCATTCTGTTTCTTCAGCCGAATTATTGGAATTCATTTAATTTATTCAAAAATATATAGGAAATTAAACATGCTGGCTTGAGCTGAATTAAAAGCACACATACACGCCAATTGGTTATATATATATATATATATATATATATATATATATATATATATATATATATATATATATATATATGCCCATTGCACAAAGAAAAAATATCCTCCACAAATTTCTCTGCTGAGATGTTTGAGTAGAAGGCGTAATTGGGTTGTTTATATATATATTAATGATGCCCGCTCCACAAAGAAAAAATATCTTCCACAAATTTCCCTGCTGAGATGTTTGAGTAGAAGGCGTAATTCGTTTATTTATATATATATATATATAATATATATATATATATATATATTAATGATGCTCGCTCCACAAAGAAATATCCTTTACAAATTTCTCTGCTGAGGTGTTTGAGTAGAAGGCGTAATTGGTTTGTTTAGATATATATATTAATGAGACCACAAAAATTTCCTCCACAAACTGAAACATTGAACTGAATAACCTTTATTAATAATAAATACATTGTCACAACGACAATAAAATCTATTCGTATATATATATATATATATATATATATATATATATATATATGTATATATATATAAAATCCCTTCAGGAGTATATCTATAATTTAATCGCTATTCACGTTTTTCAAAATATATTTCTAAATTTTTTTCGGAATAACCTCATGAGGCATCTGTTTAGCGATGGAATTATAGTCGACGTTGGCGTCAGACAGGCGCCCGAGCACCTGAAAATTAATTCATGATGTACCTGGGTTTTACCCCATTAACCCACCAGCATTGGATGGGCGACAGGTAAAGTCTTGAATCCACCCCAACCGCTAATACCCTTCACAGAGATCTTAACCAAAGACAGTGTGACCTAAATATACCCGTATGCTGATACATTTCTCTGGATGTTATCTAAAATGATCCGGGGGTCTTAAATTTATGCCCATAACTACCTTACTACCAACCAATCACGTGACACCTGTTGTTACATTTAATACGTATCAAAAGGCGTTGTGAAAAGCTCGGATTGGAAAACTATTTTATTCTCGTCATGCTTGAACAAATAAGGTGATGTTAATATATATATATACTTATTAAAGATTTTTCCATTAAAAAATAAAATTCTAAACTTTTTAGACTTAAATGAGTTTATTCCTTCAAACGGCTTTAAAACCTCGCGAATTTTAATAAAAATATTTAAGACTTCCAAATTACTTTTAAAACAATTTAAAAAGCGTTCGAAATTCTTCCCTTAATACAATACAATTTATGAAAAATTTGTAGTTTTTTTAAAAACATTAAATTTACGTTTAAATTTTTGTTAAGTACATGCTAATTAATTCAGAAAAATAAAAAGTTTTTAATTACAAAATAAGGGTTTATTCAACCATACGCCTAAATTTACTCACTTATGACATCTTTGTAAACAACTAAAAAATCTGAGGACTCTTTAAACCAAATTTGATAAAGACGCCCTCAGAAACGGCATCGGCCAATCAGAAATTCCCGAGCTAACGAATGGGTTCTGAGCTCAGGCTTATAGCATTTTGTATTGGGTCAAATCCCGCATACATGGGACATAGCCACGCCCCAGAGATATTATCCTCCAATCAAGAAGCATTCGAGTTGTTGAATAGTGTACAGCTATTAGTCACTCGAAATGGGGCAGCGCAGCCACATATAAAAATGGGCAATTTTCAGCTAGGTACCATATCAGTTGCTATTTTTGCCTCTGAATAACCACGCATTGCTAGTCGTTATAAGTTCAGATAGTCAAACAGAACTCTATTCTTCACCACAGGTGTTGAAGTTGGAAATCTTAAGCCACACACACACATATATATATATATATATATATACACACACAGTGTATATATATCCACGAAAGAGTGATTTTATCCTGCCTTCCTACAGGGCTGGTGCAACTCTACATCTTTTTGCCGCTTCGGACCGAAACGATTTATTTTCGTCACATGACGTTGCAAACTTTTGTGAAACCGAACAGAATGATACAGCGGAAAGGAACACAATTGAGATGTAAGTATAGGATAAAAGTACTTCCGACTCTGTAAATTAAAGTAATTGTACTCTATTAAGTATTTAGGGAGCAAATTTTCAAATTATTTTGTTAATCAAATAATTAATAATTACGTAATGTGACCTCGTATGCTTGTAGAATTACTAATTGCATCTCTCTCTGCAAGTTATTATTTATGTGTATTTTTGATGAAAAACAATTGCATTTTAATTATTATTTTATATATATATATATATATATATATATATATATATATATATATATATATATATATGCTAATATGGCAGCTATTTTACTTGATGAGCATTTAATTATCCTAACCGTGCTTTCAATAATTTTCTCCATAGATCTCTTTTAAGCAGCTTTACCATACGATGAGTTTATCAAAGTATATGTGAATGACCCAGCTAGGCTAATTGTTTATCTACCCATGGGTTCGAGACCCGGTGACGGCGGGGGATGCCTATTATGCCCAGCTAGTCGTCTTTCCACACAATAAACAAAGGGGTTAGTATCATCCTACCATACAATATGACTAACAGATGAATGGGAGCCCTGGGCACATATATCATAATAACGTTTTAAAGTATCTGTTTGTAGAATTACTAATTACGGCTCTCTTTGCAAGTTATTATTTATGAATATATATATATATATATATATATATGGTCTTCTGTGTGTATTTTTGGTGAAAAGCAATTGCATTTGAAATATTATATATGTATATATATATATATATATATATATATATATATATATATATATATATATATATATATATATTATACGCGAGGCAAGTCTGGCGATATTGGCCATTGTACACGAGCACGCCCACCTTCACGACAAGAGCAGACGGTTGTTTTATCTCCAGACTGTCGCTCAAACTCGCTCAAATCTCTCATACCTCCTCAAACAAGCGCCCGTAAAACTGAAAATGCAATATTCAGCCTAATTAAGAACGCTCTGACGCTCTCTTGTGACATCGTTCGCTGGCTGTTGGCCCATGTACTTTCCCAGCTAACACATCACATCCGTCCAGAGCTGCGATATCGGAACCTCGACTCATGGGGATTACCAAAGCCTCGTGGTCTCATGGTGACGTACAACTCTGACGTATGAGAGATGTGGATTGCTTCGTATAAAAGAAGGGGTCCGACCATTGAAAGAGGAGATTGTAGATTCTAACTTCGAGAGAGGAGGTTCAGGTCTCGGTTCCCGCGAGCAACGAGGCGCGAGTTGCTCCGTATGATTAGCTACGCTTTGTGACTACGGATTAGTCCTTGCTTTGACGGAACCTAGAAAGGGCACGAAGGTAGTGCTTCGAGAACAGGGCCGTCGGGTTTTTTGGTTAAAGGAACGGAGAGGGATACCCAGGGTGAAGGGTAAATTTCACATTAGAAATTAATGCTTAAATCGGAATATAGGAATTGACGGATCTGACAGGACGAAAGGCTAGTAGTCTTAAATTCATTTATTCCCTGGTGACCTTAATTGTCACCCTTAGAATAATAATAACTAAATCTTAACCTGGTGATCTTAAATGACCTTGTGAAATCAAGACTTAAACAAAGCATTGTAAACTACCGCCTGTAATCTGCTTACCTCAATTTAATTAAAGTGCCTGAAAATAAAGTAGACTCTAATTCAATCCCATTATAATAAACGTAACTCCGACGAGTGTGGAAGCGGGCTAAGAAAGCTCCCGGACTCCGAAAGTGACCAATCGGTCAACGCGCTCTGTAGGTCCAATCCGGACCGTCCGCAGAGTACTTCTGTTATACTTGGAGGTTAAAAACTCACCGGGAAAAACATCCCCCGGGTATAATAGAGTGGTGTCAGGTGTGGGGGTTAGGTAAGTATTTCCTACCCCCTTTCCTAGACACTCGTCGAAGCACCAGAAGCCGACTGAAGCGTGTATGAGGAACATCTGCACGGAGAAGAGAAAAACGGCAGTTCCACCCAGACTCGTAAGGTCAAGAGAAGCTATTCAGGCACAAGTGGAAACGGCAACGAGACTCCAAGCAACACGAGAGGACGAGAAAATCTATCTCCGAAGACAAAGGAAAATCTAAGGTGAGCAAACCTGTTTGTATTGCAACTGGTCTTAGGGGACAGGAAGACAATTTTCCTGTAGCAGGAAGCACCCCTAAACAATCCCCTTCAGGATTAAAATTTTTCCCCCCAAACTTTGACATAAATAGAATACCTCACGTCCCCTCTTGGGTTCCTTCTGAGGAAATTCAAGGCGAACTTAAACAGGGAAATAGCCCTCTGCAAGCCGATTTGTCGCAGGGATTTCTAGAATTTTGGCCTTTTTCATTAGACGGGGAAGAAATGTCGTTTAGTCAGGACAGTAGACAAGCTAGCTTAGGAAGCCGGGAAACGGCTCGTAGGCGCAGCCCGTCACCCCTAGACTCTCCTCCTATGCGTCCCCCTAAAATACCAGCTACCCGATCATTCCAACTATCTTCTTATGAAGAGGAAAACGATTTTTCTCACGAGGAGGAGAAAAAGCTGTCATGCGGCTGAAATCTGTCCTATATTTTGTGGGACGTATGCAGAGTACCAGATTGCTGCCGCTCAAGGAGTGGTTCGAAGTTACATATCCTTTCAGGATTTCGTATCCGAGTTCGCACGGTTAATTCCCGAGCGAGGGCGAATTTCCGACAGGATGCGGATTGCTTTGGCAATCATGTGCTCGGTTCCCCCCAGTAGACTGGTGCTTGTAGAATTTGAAGAGAGCGTGAAAACTTGGAAAGAATTCTTAGATATTTGTTCCAATCTCTATTGCCAAAACAGAAGGGACGAGATCACGAATAGACTGATGAACATAGAACGAGAAAGCAGGAGACCTGAAGAGTCATTCACTTCATTTGCATATAGAATCCAAAGGGAGGTCAAAGGGTTAAAAAGGGACGCGGTAAATATGATGCAGCATATAGATGTGCCTTTTGTGTTAAATAAAGGAGTGCATTTTGCTAATTTTTGGAACAGTTTCTACGGCAGGAGGGACTTGTTCCTCGAAGATGGACTTCACCTTAATGAAGTTGGAGCTGCGCGTTTAGGAAGACTATTTCATAATACTGTCTCTTCTTTTCAGGCTGCCGTAAGCCGAACGGTCCCAGCGTAAATTCCACAAATTTCCCCCGCGCTCGCGAAGGTGTCGCAATTACAAACAATTTGAAGGTTCTATCCTTAAATGCTCGTAGCCTACGAAATAAAATAAACGAATTTTTTTCTTTAATTGCTTGTAAAGACTATGATTTAATTGCGATAAATGAATCGTGGCTTAGCACTGAAACACGTGACTTTGTAGGGGAGTATCAAATTAAAGGTTATAGACTTTTTGTTAAAAACAGAATAGGTAGGCGAGGAGGCGGTGTTATGTTGTATATCAAAGATAATATTGCGAACGTTATAGAAGTAAAGCACTCAATTCCAGAACCGATAGATTCGACTATAGCAGAACTTAAATTCAACGATTTCAAACTTCTTGTTGCGGTTATATATAGGCCCCAAATCAAACAGCTGCTACGGACGAAGCGTTATATCGTGAACTAAAGAGAATAATCGGTAGTGAGCAGGCTTTAGTTATGGGTGACTTTAATTGCGCCAACGTGAATTACGATACAATGCAGGGAGACGCGGAAGGTAATCGTTTGGTTAATTTTCTCGAGGATAGCTTTCTTATTCAAAAGGTTGGGGAACCTACGAGGTTGGACAGTATTTTAGATTTAGTAATAACTACGGATGATAGGCTAATTACTGATCTTCAAGTAATAGAACCGTTGAGCAATAGCGATCACAATATGGTAGAGTTTGTCCTCTCAGTAAGTCACTCGAAACCAACTAACTCGACTAAAATTCCTACCTTCCAGCACGCAGACTTTAGTAGATTTCGAAATAAATTTTCACACGTCAATTGGGAAAACATAATGGGGAACTCCAACGCAAAACTAATGTGGGAATCGTTCGTAAAGGTATTTAGGACTATAAATGAGGAATGTGTACCGTACAAAATTAAGCGTGCGAAAGTGAACAACAAACCCTTGTGGTTTACTTCTAGAGTAGGAGACATTATAAAGAGTAGAGAGAGGGCTTATAAGCTATACAAGTCCGATAAAGATAATCTGTTGTTACGAAACAATTACATATCTCTAAGGCGTGAAGCTAAAAGTGTAATAAAAAAGTCAAAACGCGAATTTGAAATCTCCATAGCTCGTGACGGTAAAGAAAATCCCAAGCGATTCTTTCAATACGTCAATAATAGAAATCCAGTAAAAAGTGTCTTAGGTCCATTAAAAAATGGAAATGGAGATCTAGTCTCTGAAAACAAGGAAATGGCTACCTTGCTAAACGAATTTTTTACGTCAGTTTTTACTATAGAAGATGTAACGAATATCCCTACGGTCATAGACATAATACCTTTTGATAATGGTAATATTTTGGATAATATTGACGTTAGTGAAGGGGAAGTAATGCGCTATATTGATAAAATGAAAACGCGTAAATCACCGGGTCCGGATTCCATATATCCCATACAACTAAAAGAATTAAAAGATAGCATTGTTGTGCCGCTAACAAAGATTTTTAATGCGTCTATTTCTGAGGGGTGCGTACCAGATAATTTCAAGTTAGCGAACGTAACACCTATCTTTAAGAAAGGCGATAAAGGTGCGGCGGGAAATTATAGGCCAATCAGTTTAACGTCTGTTGTAGGTAAGCTACTGGAATCAATAATTAGGGATCGTATAGTCGAACACTTAGAAGTGCATAATCTGGTCAGAAATACGCAGCACGGTTTTAGGCGAAACAAATCTTGCTTAACTAATCTTTTAGAATTTTTCCAAAGCGTGGTTAACGTTTACGATAGACATCGGGCGGTTGATGTAGTGTATTTAGATTTTCAAAAAGCGTTTGACACCGTGCCGCACAAAAGACTGATTGAAAAAACTAAGGCTCATGGAATCAGGGGTGTAGTAATAAATTGGCTAGAAGAATGGTTGCGAGGCAGGAAACAGAGGGTGGTCGTTGATGGAGCGGAGTCGTGTTGGGCTAATGTAGCGAGTGGCGTTCCTCAGGGTTCTGTATTGGGCCCCTTGCTTTTTCTTATATATATTAACGATTTAGATGTCGGCCTAGTCAGTACAGTTTCAAAGTTTGCGGATGACACGAAGCTGGGTGGTAGGGCGATTAATGACGAAGATAGAGGTAAAATTCAGGAAGATCTGAATAAAATCGTTGTTTGGTCAGTCACATGGCAAATGAGATTTAACGTGGATAAGTGCAAAATTATGCATATAGGTTCGCGTAACGGTAATTTTGCGTATAGTATGTCAGGTAAAGATTTAACAAGCGTAGAGCAGGAAAAAGATTTAGGAGTTATAGTCACTGGTGATTTAAAAGTAGCGAAACAAAGTACAGCGGCGGTCAATAAGGCGAACAAAGTGTTAGGTTTTATAGCTCGAAATTTTGAGTACAAATCGCGCGATATTATAGTTCCTCTTTATAAATCATTAGTTAGACCCCATTTGGAGTACGCGGTCCAATTTTGGAATCCGCATATGCGCAAAGATATAGACAAAATCTAAAGAGTTCAAAGACGAGCAACTAAGATGATTCCGTCTCTTAGGTCAAAGTCGTACGAGGATAGGCTTAAAGAGTTAAAATTGACTACACTCGAGACTAGGAGGTTAAGGGGTGATCTAATCCAGGTTTTCAAAATTATGAATGGGTTTGATAACGTAGATAGAGATAGCTTTTTCGAAATATCTCAATATAATAGGACTAGAAATAACGGTGTAAGTTGACAAGTAGAAGGTTCGAGACAGCAGTTGCGAAAAACTTTTTTACGCATAGAATAGTAAATAGCTGGAATAGTTTGCCGGCAGAAGTAATTAGTAGCACGTCTATAAACATGTTTAAGAATCGATTGGACGCGCATGTTGATAGAAAGGGTATAGTTTAAGGTAGTAAAATTAAGGCTTTGTGGGGATAGATCCCACAGCTCAACACAAGTGTTATGGGATATAGGGAGGCAGCGTCTTGGGTTAGGGGATACTCTGTCCTTACACACCCCATTTAAAGAGATTCCTCTGCCGAGCGGTGCCCCCCATAGTACTGTGAGGTATTGAAAAACTCATGATCTTCACTTGCCCCACAAACACCTTTAAATGGGAGACCCATAATGGGTGCACACACATTTCTACATTACTGTACAGTCTTTACAGCCACACCTACACTTTTCCTCGTATGTGTATACACAATACACGATTACGAACACAGTTAGGTAGACCAGCCATGAGTGGATCCTAGGGTCTTTGTTGGTCTGAAACATTATAACATTATAACATTATAACTCTGGCATAAGTACGCAGACCAGGATGAGGAAGTACATGAAAAAATCAAACGCATCCGGTGCGACGATCGAATCGTCTCCGAACCGGTCAACCCTATTTATTCAGTACCCTATTCCAACCAAAACATGGGATCTATACCGACCCCCGAGGTTCCCATTTATCTAAACCAAAATTATTTTATGAATCACCCTCCTTATTCCCCGCATTTAAACACGTCCCCTTACGTGGGACAAAACCTGCATTCCCAAGCTACCCCTTTCAATATTACCCCTCTATGCAAAACAATGTACCAAGTGTGAATGTTGTACAAGCGCTAGAGCCGACGCAAGCTTATAAGCCCCAGTGTTACATATGCGGAAATGTCGAACACAAGGTAAAATTTTGCACAGTGGTCGAAAGAATGAAGGCCTTAGAGATAGACCAAAATAAGGCTCGAGATCACCTCAGGGAAGGAGAGCGACGATATGCGTCTCTGTCCTGACAAAATAGCTACCGAGGAAGGGAAGAAAGTTACGAGGACCGACGGCGGTACTCGTCACCTTATCGACCATATGAAAACCGGGGAAGAAGATAGGTGGCCGAGAGAACGAGGAGAAACACAAAGCGACCGAAATGGACATTACTATGACCATAGAGAGGACGATTATCCCGATAACCGAGGATGGAAGAGAGAAAGTTTCTCTCACTACAGGGATAACCGAAACGGGCGGTCTCCGTCACCATATGAGCCTCAAAGAGAGCGAAGAAGAGTGACTATTTTCATTATAGGGAGAACCGAAATGAGAGGGCGTCGTCCCTTACGAGTCGAGACGAGGAGAGAGACGAGACGACTGTTTTTATTATAGAGAAGACCGAAGTGGAAGATCACCTTCGCCTTACGAACGCCGAACGGAAAATGAGAGTAGACAGGGATACCAACGGTACGACCCAAGGAACCGATCCCCTTCACCATACTCTATTACATTTTCAAAATGTAATAGAATCTACAGACATTATTTAATTGTTTTGTCAACGCCTGTTTTCAAACTGACGTCCGTTCTGGTCCAGGCACTGCTGATAACGCGAAGCAATGGAATCGCAAACATCACGAAACATTTCGTTTGGTATTTGTGTGCATTCTCGTTCAATGGCTGCTCTCAATTCAGCGACTGTTGCAGGTTTCATAGCGTAGACTTTGTCTTTTAAGTATCCCCATAAAAAAGTCTAGTGGTGTGAGGGCTGGTGAACGCGGAGGGTATTCTACGAAACCCCTTCGTCCAATCCACATCCACATCGTGCCAAGTACCACTCGCAATACTCCACTCTTCGGTCCGGATCATCTTCATTAATAGCATGGACTAATCTTGGAATGTAACTTTTCCATTGACAGCGCTTCAAAATGCGTTGGACAGACGATTTTGAAATTCCTACCTCACGACTCGCTTGCCGCACAGATTTTCTTGGACTTTGGTGATACGTTTCCAGTACTCTTTCTTGCTTTGTGGGGCTTGTCGATGTCCGTGGTCTTCCGGAACGCTTCTTGTGGACATTCTGAACAGTTCCATCGGCTTCAAACTTATCTCTAATTCGAGTGATGGTAAGTCGCGTTGGTGGATCTGTTTGAAACTCCCTCCTAAACTGTCTTTGCACTTCAACTGCGTTTTCACACTTCCAGTAGCATTTTAGAATGAATTTCCTTTGTTCAAAGCTTAGTCTGACTGCCATTATTAATTCTAATGGGTTTAACTTGGAAAGAAAGAAACATCAATTGAGCTATCAGCTGTTAAAGTGTGTATACATTTTTTTGGGACGCCCTGTATATATATATAAAACCCATTGGCGTGTATGTGTGCTTTTAATTCAGCTCAAGCCAGCATGTTTAATTTCCTACATATATTTGAATAAATTAAATGAATTCCAATAATTCGGCTGAAGAAACAGAATGATATAGCTGTTTTAGTATTCTACTGGAGAAAATATAGTAATAATAAAAATAATGGTAGTAATAATATAATAAATATTAGTTGAAGCATCACGTACTGGGCTTGTGTTGACGAATGGCGTATTTATGTATTTATTTTTAAATATAATAATAATAATAATTCTTAATAATGATAATGTATATACACAGCAACATAAATTTAATTATTTATTTTTAAATATAATAATAATAGTTTTTAATAATGTATATACAACACATAAAATCGAATTTTTAGCACTAATTGGCATATTATTAAGTGGACTGCCTTGAATATATATATATATATATATATATATATATATATAATATAATATATATATATATATATATATAGCCTTCTAAGCCAACAGATGCTGTCAAGAACGAGAACATCCCTATTAATATATGCACAAATTAAATAAACAGCGCAATCTGGCACTACAAAAGTAGTGTGTGTGTGTGTGTGTGTGTGTGTGTGTGTGTGTGTGTGTGTGTGTACACTACGCCAAATGGCTGGTTACGCCTTCTAAGCCAGATTAAGCTTTCTAGGCCAACTGGCTGATTAAGACTTCTAAGCTAAATGAGGAGGTCAAGAGCATTCATTATGCGATGCGACATGCCTGCAAAAACATTTCCTCTCCTCCTCTCTCTTACCTTCCAAGGTTAGGTTTGGGGGAGGGAGTAAACCACCTCTCCCTCCTTCATGCAGCTTTAGGGATAAACCCCTCCCCCTTCCTTGCATAACCTCTCCCCATTTTTTCTACCCTCAGGTGCCAACCCTCTCCCCCATGGGTGCCAACCTCGTCCCCCTCTTTGCAAAATTGATCAACATTGCTTTGCAATTGCACGCTACCATTTTGCGGTTATACTACTCACAAATATTAACAGATATCGGTACTGAGTGATGTGTATAAAAATGTACCTTTAGAATCCAACATGAGACTTTCAAGCTCACAAATGTTTCATAATCACAACATCCGACGATATATATATATATATATACAGGGCTATTTAAATTGATTCACCCGATTTCAAATGAGAATATTTTTTAATGTTACAAATACAGTGATTTGTGATACATCAACCAAAAGAAAAACTGTCCAAATTTTGTCTCTCACCTCATAAATGCTCTATGTGACTTCCCCTAGTTACACGAGCAACGTCGACACGATAGTCGAATTCCTCCCATACTCGCTCCAGCATGTCCGTTGTCACTGACTCTACGGCAGTAACAATGCGAGTTCGGAGCTCATCCAAAGATGTGGGCAACGGTGGCACGTACACAGTATCCGTAACGTACCCACAAAGGAAGAAGTCGCACGGTGTAAGATCCGGCACTGTGACTACCGATTTACAGCTCGAAAACTGCAACACACAAAACGCCGCCTGCTGTGCGGACGCCATTTTCACACTGACTTTGTGTTGCTAGGCTAGGCCACGGCGTGACTTTGGAGCCCTCTCGCGGTGATCTTGTAAATCTAGGAGATTTCCTCTTTCATGTGGTGTATGCCCAGTTGATGCACGGTTGATAGGTACGGAAGTATTCTCAGTTGAAATCGGATGAATCATTTTAAATAGCCCTGTATATATATATCTGAGAAGATAGTTTTGAGAATAAATAACATAAAAACAAAGGTAATGAAGGTGCAGGTAAATGACCAAAGGCAGATAGAGGTCACTGGTGTAGCCTTGCAAGAAACTGACCAATTTGAATACTTAGGCAGTATTTTATGCAATGATGGAGATGTAAGAAGGAAAGCGGATTCAAGAATAGGTAAGGCTGCAGCAGTTTTTAGGAGCACGAATAAAGTATCGCAGGAAGACTCTCTCCTTAAACATCAAAATTAAACTGCTGAAATACAGTAGTATAATCGTTTCCATTCTTCTTTATGGATATGAGACATGGAAGGGATTAAAGGATATTGAGGATAAATTTCGGGGGTTCGAGAGTAACTGCTTGAGAAAGATCATGAAAATAAGGTGGTATGAACATGTCAGTGAGGAGCAAGTGAGAAGACGAAGTAGACAAAGATCGATAGTAGAAATTATAAGGATAAGAAGATGGAGGTACTAAGGGCATGTACTAAGGATGGAAGATGCAAGAATACCAAAGCAAAGATTAATGTGGCAACCAGATGGGAGGATGAGATTAGGAAGTCCCAAGGATACATGGAGAAGAACCATTAAAAGAGACATGGAAAGTAAAGGTCTAAGCCAGGAAGATATCCAAGTGCTGGTGCATGACAGAAATGAGTGAAGAAATTTCACTGCTGCCCTATGGACAACTTGATGTACGGGAAGGATGAATGAAAAATTATAGGTATACATATATATACACAGAGGGATAATAGTCATTTATCGAACGTAGGCAGGGGATTAAAGTGACTTATAGTTGTACCGTTTTGATTGCGCTGGTTTGCTGTTAGAGGTTAACGATCTTTTTTATTTTAAGTCTTATTTATAAATCCGCTTAATTTTTTAGTATTTATAAGTTATCTATTTTTTATTTTGTTTTCTTTGATGTACTTATGCTGAAATACGACAAAATTTGCAACCCCTTGAAATCAACCGACCTAGGAGGGTGCCTACTCTGCCTATCCGTAATTACGCTATCGACTTCTGTATTTTCTAAATTTTAAGTCTCTCTTCAGCAAATAGATACCCAAACTTTAGAAGGCGTTTCATTATAGGGAAATTCAAAAACTTGTATTGTTTCTTTAGGGGCCTACATTGTCTTCACTGTCAATTTGCAACTATTTACAATAAACATACCGGGTGTCCGAGAATTATCTGTACAATTTTTGGCTGTTATTAAAAGTCAACCATGAAGTGTAGAAATTCCAGTGTTGTCCCATTTTACAGAGAATCTCATTATGTTTTTTCTGATACCACGTTTTGACAACTTTTTTAGAAATGTACGCGGATGACAGACTTTGATGATTTAAAAGCAAGAATCACAGCTCCTATTGAGCGAATTGATGTGGATATGCTGCAGCGTACATGGCAACATTTGGAGTATCGATTGGATGTTTTGCGAATCACTAATGGTGCACATATCGAATGTTTGTAACAACGTTACGTTAATAAAAGAAACTTTTGAAAATACAGATTCTAAATAATCTTGTTTAAGAATTTTACGTGTGTTATCAAGAATTTTATTGAAAGATGAAATTGTACAGATAATGTTCGGACACACTGGAATTTCTAAAAATCTTGTCAAAACTTGGTATCAGAAAAAACTTAATGAGATTCTCTGTAAAATGGGACAAGACTGGAATTTCTACACTTCATGGTTGACTTTTAATAACAGCCAAAAATTGTACAGATAATTCTCGGACACCCTGTACCTACTTAAATTAACTTTCACTACCTTAAAAATGTTTCAACTTGTAAAGTCATTATATCATTTGTCTTAAGCATCTATGACTGAATGCAAACACACACACACACACACACACACACACACACACATATATATATAAATATAATAGAAAATAAGAGGATGATAGATGCTGAACAATGTAGGCATACGTTTAGATATATTTAAATTTTCGTCATTAGTGCTAAAAAGCTAAAAATAAGATGTGTAAAATAATTAAATATAACGAACAGAAAATATTCTGTGATGATATAAATATATTAATTAATATATCAATTGATGTATTTTCCCATATTAGACGACACTATAGGGGCAATATTTCTTTACATAATATTTACAGTAAACGTTGGGGAGCCTCAGCCAATTAAAATATGGTCCCAAGTCATCGTTGCCCCAACATCGGGGAAATGTAAGTAAGCTTTACTTTAGTAATATATATATATATATATATATATATATATATATATATATATATATATATATATATGTTAAACACAGACCGTGCATGGAACAAGGAACTCTTCTGGGAAAATTAAATCCACTATAGTCCGAATAAGTAATGGTAAATGACAAATACCATAGTTTTTCTTTTTCATGATTTTAGCCCGACGTGGGCAACGGGTCTCTCGCAAAGAGATCCCATAAATATAGCTTCCCTCACCAGCTATCTGCAAAGCAGACAGCTGTCTGCTTTGCGAGAGACCCGTTGCCCACGTCGGGCTAAAATCATGAAAAAGAAAAAACTATGGTATTTGTCATTTACCATTACTTATTCGGACTATAGTGGATTTAATTTTCCCAGAAGAGTTCCTTGTTCCATGCACGGTCTGTGTTTAACATATAATGTTCTCAGGGAACCATTCTGAGTTTGTGTATATATATATATATGTTAACGGTAGACCTGGCTAAGCATTAAAATTACATATGTAGCCCAATGTATTGTAACTATTCTTAATTAATAAGATACTATATAAGACGCTTACTGTACGCATAATTTTTTAAAATTTCTAGTAGGACGTGGCCCACTTAATTATTAAATATAAATACGAACTATGAACCGGGTGTAACTGTGCCATTTATGTTAATGTATAGTAAATTGTGGGCATTTTTTATGATAAACTATTTATTAAAACATTCTCAACCATTGCATATTTGTTGTAATAAAGAATTGGTGTTTTATTGTATATACTGTATATATTGCTTTTTAAGATCTAATAATATCTCTACATTGATAATTAATGCAACAGGAAATCTGGAAAACATTAATGGGTTTATCTGTCCATCGTGATTAAATCATTATCTCTCAATAAAACTAGTTAATAATTTCGAGATTTATTTTCCTAATACAGATATCAGAACAAAAAAAATTGTTTCGGATTTAAATTATAGATAATCAGTTTTTGTTTTGCTCTAATATTAACGCATAAATGAATAGAGTAAACATTTGAGAGGAGAAGGTGCGGTGGTTGCGTGGCGTCGCTAGAGATAGAGATTTTTATCTGCCATCCTCCGAGAAGGTGTCGGTGGTTCTGCTATCGACATATGTTGTCACCTTTTTAGGGGGCCTGCTGGCTCTTTGTGGGGCTAGTAGGTCTTGGGATTCAAATCCCCAAACCTACAAAAGAGTTTGCTCTTAACGCCTGCGCGTGCCTGATTGAGCACGGGCGCCTGTTTTCTTGTACTCACATTCCCGTTTCTATTCCACCCTTTCTCACTTCTTTCCCATCTCTTCGTCTGTTCAAGTTTCTCCTCTTCACTAACCTCTTTCTTAGTCATATCGACTACTTATAGAGCAAAAGATGTTCGAAGGTTAGTGTGGTCGCGTGGCCTCGCTGGAGGTGGAATTCTCTTCTCTTTCATCCTCCGAGAGGTGTCCTGCTCTTGTAAATTACCTCTAGGCTCTAACCGCTATATTTATTCGACGTTACGCAATCATAGAGGACCTACGGGACAACGGATGGGGCATGCTGGCGTTACAAGGCTTTAGGCGGCGGGCGTGGTAGCTGCGGGACGCTGTGCGAAAAGGGCCATGAATTTTTTTCGACTCAAGTCAACCTTAGGTGAGGTTAACCTAACCTATCCCCCACCTCAAATATAGGGAATGTTTGTTTTTCGTTTTTATTTTAAACCTAAAAATATCTCTCATGAAAGACCATGTGACGTAAAATGCACCTCATGAAAGACGGTTAGAAACCGAAGGGATCACTCAATCAACAATGCAAGGAGCTGGGTAGCTGTCTCCATGAAGAGATGAAGATGCAGCCGAGATATTCGATAACGTGTGTTCTCATTATGTTGAGAATATAGATGAGAGCATTAGCTCACTCGATAGAGGGGATTTGGGTGTCTTCATGACGAACAATATGACTCAAGCCGAATGCCTCCTTCACCTAGTGCGTGCATGTCCTCAGAGTGACTGGGAGGGTCACCTTGCTGCACTTGATGATGAGATTAAGTATTTCTTCGCGCATGATCTGTTTCATTATGCGCGTCTCATGTCCGTTCATCTGGCGCAGATAAAGGAGTTGAAAATAACGAGTTCAGAGACGTGGTCAACACTTAAAGATGGCGACTTTTGTGTCAAGAAAATGGACACCACTTTTATTCATCTCTTTGTGGATCATAATCTAGAATAGGAGATCAGAGCGTTGAAGGTTGTCCAATGGATCACGGGAATTACGCAAAATGAGGAAGCTCTTGACCGGTTCATGTTGACAGCACCGTTGCTCACACGCATTATCACTCAGTTCCAGCAGCGATATCCCCGTTCCACAAGCACTGCATCGAGCGAAAATTACCAACTCATGGCAATGTAGCCAAACGTTCGACTGAGAATGCCGTCAAACTCAAGAAGTGCACAGTAGAACACTGCGAGGGGAACCCCTTTCTCGCGGGAACTCCCCTAAAAAATATAGTGTCGTCAATGGTCATCCCAGAGAATGCAAAGGGAGACATTCTGGAGAGGGATGCAAAGGGTCAATTTCTCTACGAAGAGTTTGTCAAGGACAAACTTGTAAGAGAGTCCCCACTCTTAGTCTGGAACCCCATGAAAAAGGCGAAACTCAAAACACAGCCCTTGGATGGCGAAGACTCGTGTGAGTGTAGGAGGGGAAAAAGTGATCAAACTACGGGAGGAGAGGCAACTTCTCGCGAGGTTCCTTATAATCCAACAAGCTCGTCCAGAACTGTTACCGAAATTGAAATATACCATCGGAGAGTACGAGATGGCCATCAATCCACGATCCATGTTTGCTGGAGATGGATCTCTTCTCATACTTACTAATAAGAGGTATGAGAAAGTGATTGAAGATCATACAGCAGCCCCTAACAATGTCCCAGAGGCGAGCGGTCTAGACCCAAAACATGAAAAAATGCACGTCAGGGCCGGGGACCTGGAATTTCCTGAGCTTTATTTCAGAGAGGAGCGAGAGAAAGTCATAATCATTGATGGAGTGGCGGTGGTGCAAAGTACGAAGAAGTTACCTACAATGAGGAAGATTTCTGAGTTACACAGACTTTCGTGAAGCGAATCACACATCTGATGAAAGGGTGCACAGAAGGTCGATTACTTTCGATCAATATATTGAGAATTTTCTCAAATCCAAAACTCGACAGAAGAAAACTGGTGTAGCACAGCCAATTGAATTCAAAATTCACGGTGCAATGAATATCGCCAAGATTTCACTGAAGGAGCTGCTCGCCCACACAGTCACCAAGCAAGTCAAGACAAGCTCAGCACCTCGGCATCAGGTTATTGGCTGCGTTCGAAGGCTCTACGCAAGGCGTGCGTGTGTGTGTGTGTGTGTGTGTGTTGGTGTACGGAGAATATGCCCATACTAATCGTCCTGGCCTGGTTGATGACGACCTCATGACGCATACACACGAAGAGGCAGACACTCTGATCCCCCTACACGTGCAGGACGTCCAGAAGCAGTCCACGTGTACGAGAGATATTGATGTATGGTCGCCTGATACAGATATCATGATTCTTCTGATGGACTTGGCTCAAGGAATCAGTATCCGAGTTCCAAGCTACAGTTACTGACAGGAAAGGGGATAAAGTACCGAACCATAAACGTCCATCAGAGACAGCGCTATTGGCCTACAGAACTCTCTGGGCTTGACAGGGTTTCACAATTTCACAGGGGCAGATTGGGGAGGGAAGTTTGTTGGAGTCTCCAAGGGCATGGATATCTGCCTATCTCGCTTTACCGGATGATGACGATGTCATTGGATACTTCTAAAGACTCGGCCACGACTTCATTGTAAATGGCATGTTGATGTTGATGCCTATAGAACGGTTTGATGGCCGTATATACTCTGAGAAGACACAGTGTGTAACCATCGCCGACATCAGGTGGGAGCTTTTCCGCACGAGAAACACTGAAGGCGAAAATCTTCCTCCAACCCGAGGCACAATGATACCGCACCTACAGCGTGTTCACTTCACGTCCATGCGCGACAAGTCCTATCGTGAGCCTGTCCCGAAGTTACCATCACCTGAGTGAAATGGCTGGCAGAGGTCTGGAGCTGACAGCTTCATCCCATGAGTTCTTGCATAACCCTGCCTCTCTCGCGGTTTTAGAACTCATCAAATGCAGATGTAAAGGGTCCTGCGAGGGAAAGACTAATTGTTCTTGCCTAAAAAATAATTTGTTATGTACTGCTCTGTGTAAATGTTCTGACTGCTCTAATGACGGTGATTATAAAGTTGTCGATGATGATGATACATGTCTGTATTGTCAGTATTCAGTTATCCAAGCGAGTCAATATTGTAAGAGAATGAGGTACATTCTCCATGTCTATAGTTTTACACACCATGTAAATCTACCATTTTATAGGTCTGGCCCAGGGAGCCGATCGGCACTCTGACCGTGCCACGCAACAGGCCGTCGACTGCCAGCCTGGCCAATCGTAGACAGCTCGCTGCAAGGAGATTTGAGGAAGTTTGGCCACCAGCGCGTTGATGTTTTGGTTTGACGTCGCCTCTTCTTCGCGTTGACGTGTTCCGCGGTGGAGGATACAGCCACTGTTAGAAGCTTCCTCGTCAGCTGCTAACAAGCCACCCATTAACAGGTCAGAGATCAGTCTGAGTAGATCGGATCGAGTTAATTTAGTACGATTCCGATGTGGACATCACCCCAACTTACGGACATATAAACACCGACTAGTCAACTTCACAGAAGACACCTGCCACTTGTGCCAGGACACACCACAAACAATTGAACACATTATGACAGACTGTACCGCTCTAGCACAACAACGAACACAACACGACATCACTAGTGCGCTGAACCTCTGATCCACTCCGGAGAGGGCGATCGGTTACCTGCGTGCCGCCGGCTTGCTCGATCACGGTGGGCTGATCGGCTAAACAACAACAACAACCATTTTATAGGGGCATTAGTATTTTGATGAGACCTTGTCACAGGCAGAGAAAGGTCATCCACGTTTTGAAGGTTCTTATCATTGTATCGATTATATTCTAATGATTTTGTAATCTTCAAAACTCACCAAAACAACAATAAATGTGTCTCCCTGACTGACTTACGTGAGTTTTATTGTCTCATTTGGGGTAATTCGTTAGCTTAGACTATATTGACCCCAAAATGGGGTCAAATGGGGTCAACGAGAGATCACACAATTTGTTGTCAAAGTGGTCATAATGTCAATGAACAAGTATGAAATGTCGTTCATTCGACTTTAATATGACAATTCTTTAGACTTTGTAGTGTATCTAAAAATACGACCATTTATATATAGAAAGAACCCCCCTCCCAATATACCCCCTTAAATACCTCTCCAAAATATGAAAAAAATGGACCCAAAATTTTCTGTTTTTACATATCTTAACTTAAAGTACTCAAATCAACCATAAAATCATTTTAGGCATTAAAATCGAACGGGATTACATGAGCCTCTTCACTAGAAGATTTATCATATACTTCATCCAATTACTCAGATAATACTATGCCTTTCCGTAAAACATTTATTAATTTTTTTAACTGAAGAACCTTTATTGACAAAATAAATACAGCACAGTCACAATTTACAATTTACCCACTCCACCCAACCGAGCTCACCAAACTTTATGCTTTACTGGTAGACGAGTTTCTGAGTGTGTTTTCCGTAATTGGATGTCTGTCATGTGTATGTGTCTAACAACGCTTTGAATGCCGCAAGTATTCAACTTGGTTCTCCCGCTGTGAAAGGTGTTTATGTGGCAAGTGATATAGTGAGTTGTTCATACTTCACGGTGTTGTGTCACCACAAGAGCATTGACAATCTCTTTCCGGCGAGGAATCTCAGTGGAGGGACCCTGTATCTATCTTCGTATACTTGTCCTTTGTGGAGAATGAAAGTGTTTTGTGGGTGATCACCCGTTGTTGCCACTACGGTGAATTCAAGTGTCTCACACTTAGGGGTGTTTATGAGGTAAGTGATAAAAAATGAGTTGCTCGATGGTTGACCATGCTATGTGGGGCACAAAACAATTAGGAGAATCTCTCTAAAGTTGAGGGGACGAGTGAGGAGGACTAAGTATAGAAGGAAATTCGTAAACAAACATAAAGGAGCACTAGTGCAGAGCGTACCTCTAACTGGGCAGACCTACAATTTAAGAATTCCCATATATAATGGGTAATAATAATGCATAATGAGCATAATTTTCATTTGCAAATTTATTTTTTCATTGCGAAGTTTGATGTACAACAATTAAAACTAAAGTTCCACTGTAATTAGGTAGTTTCCCTGGAAACGAGCATGACTATTCAGAGGTTTTGACTGCCAAGAGCTCTCATCAAGCTTCCCATTATCTGAGAACTCACAGTGCTCTGAAGCCAGACCCAACCAACACCCCCTACTACATTTATTGCAAAAGGGAGCATCACTACTTCTATATAAAACTATGAAACTTTCTTTAGCTAGTTAAGTTAGATATTGCGCGATTTAAATAAAAAGTAATAACATTCCTACATTATAGCACTAACAGAGAGAGAGAGAGAGAGAGAGAGAGAGAGAGAGAGAGAGAGAGTTAGAAGGAGTTACAAGGAAAAGAAGTACCTCAAAAGGCCTCGCGGCCCATACCGCGGAGGTACCAATGGCAACGGGTGCAAGGGAAAAATTCCTACACGTTGTCACAGCTAGCTTCTCCAACAGCCACCCCAGAAGACAGTAACACACATCCTCAAATAGTGTGCAAGATTTGGTCAAACCTTTTCTTGAACTGATCCACAGAGGAACTGTTCACAACTTCTGAAGGTAGCTTGTTCCACGTGTCACAGATCTTATACGTAAAGTAATTCTCACACACACTAAGTGCTAAACCGTTTCAAATCCAACTTCCAACCATTGTTGCAAGATGAGTTATCATTTAAATTTAACATGCTTCTAAAATCGACATCGTCGAACCCGTGTAAGAGCTTGGAAACCTCGATGAGTTGACCGCGCAGCCTCCGAGTTTCCAGCGAAAACAAATTCAGGGCGTGTAAGTGTTGAATGTAGCCGATATGCCTAACAGAAGAAATTAACTTTGTGGCCCTCGCCTGGACTCGCTCTAGCTTGTCAATATCTTTCCTGAGGGTGAGCGACCAGAACTGCACAGCGTACTCCAGGTGCGGCCGAACCAGGGAGTTGTAAAGAGAGAGCACAATCTCCTTGTTCCGAAATCGAAATTGCCTCCTGATATAATCTAAAGCTTCTGGCCTTTCTTTTCTAGCTCTACGCACTGTTTGGTAAACTTAAGGTCGGTGCCAATTAGCACACTCAAGTCCTTTTCCAGATCAGTGGCCTCGATATTACTCCCCAACATCGAGTAGTCCGACTTGGGATTGGCGTAGCCAATGTGCATGACCTTGCATTTACCCAAGTTAAACGGCATTTGCCATATTTGAACCACTCTCCTATCCAACTAGGTCCGCACGCAGTTGCTCGAGCGCTTCTGGCGTCCCAACATTGGCCACAAGCTTGGTATCATCAGCGAATTTGGCGATCCTACCGACGATGCCAGCGTCGATATCATTTATGTAAATGATAAACAACGGTGGCCCTAAACGGAACCCTGAGGAACCCCGCTAGTGACCGAGGCCCAACCCGAGGTAGCCCCTTTAATTACAATTACTTTCCAATCCAACTACCTACTTCCCCATCGATACCCAGGGCGAGGACTTCAGCCATTAGCCGGCGGTGAGGTACCTTATCAAAGGCTTTCTGAAAGTCGAGATAAAGTACATCAATCGCCCTACCTCACATGACGTGAAGGTTGGTGAGACACGACCTATGCCGCCTAAACCCATGTTAAGAGTCCCCAAGCAGCTTGTAAGAATCCAAATGGTCAACGATCCTATCCGCTATTATCCCCTTTAATAATTTACCTACAACCGAAGTGAAACTAATGGGACGATATTTCCCTAGACTTTCGTGATCCCCTTTCTTAAAGATAGGGGTCACGTTGGCTTCCTTCCAGTCACCAGGCACCTGGCCCGTCTCCAACGATTTGTTGAAGGCTGTAGTCAGGTAGGGAGCCACCTGGTCGCGCACTTCCCGAAAGACTCTGGGGAGGAACTGGTCTGGCCAGGAGCCTTAAACGCGTTCAGTTCGTCTACTCCATTGGCAAAGTCTGTCGCGGTACACCGCTCGGCTCGGGGATGACGCGGATGTCTTCCCTGGTGAACACTTTCGTAAAGTACTCATTGAGCACATTAACGAGGTCCGCGTCAGAGGTCCACAGCGCGCCGCTGGTGAGGCCAGTGACGAGGTTGTCTTTGGTCGTGAATACCAAGTCTAGAACGCTTTCGCCTCGTGTATGCCCATAGACCCACTGATTCATGAAGTTTTCGTCAGCAAAGTCAACTAGCCTCCTCCCCTCGGCATCAGCAGTCCTGTCTTCCCAGTTTATGCCGCCACAGTTGAAGTCTCCTAAAACTACACACACCCTGTACCCTAGCAGGCTACGGAGTTCGGTGTACAGGGCTGTATCCTTCTCGAGTAGGAGAGGCGGAGGTCTGTACACCAAGATTAACCTATAGTTCGTCCCTCCCACGTTCAGATCGACGCCAAGCGGCTCCCGTTCCGATCGGAACTGGCAGTCAACCGGAATTGACGTGTCCCTGACGTATATTAGTACCCCTACCCCCTCCCCACGGGTGCTGTCCTTGTGAAACATTCTATACCCGGAATCTCGAACTCCCAACGCAGTAGGGTGTGTCAATTTGGGAGGTGAAAATTAATTTTTGCCAATTCCTTCACTGAGGGGTTTTAAAAATATGTTTTTGGATGTGAAGAATTCAAATCTGCTATTATTTTTGTGATTGCTCAACACTTAGCTTGGTAAATCTACGATTGATTAAAAAGCACATAAATTGCTCTCGGAAAACAACATTTATTAATTTTAGCTTCTCAAAATGTCAGGTAATGCTATAAAAATTTTAGTTTCTCTGCATAAAACATATCCTAGTAATCATAAAACATATCCTTGTAATCATAAAACAACATTAGAAAGTAATGACATCAGTAAAAAAAAATATTTAAACAACAAGTTTCATCAAGTCTTGCTTTGATTCGTTCTTGGACATCAGCCGCCGACTTGCTTCTTGGCCTCTGATATAGCCCTCACGTTTCTCATGTGTATACACCCTGCCTGCTGCCTCTGTGACTTGTTTCACACACCTCTCTATTGACTGAGCATGACAGGGCCACTGTGGAACTTGCATAGGCTTGTCAAAGAACTTCTTTACTTCCGCTGTAGTCAGTTTACATGTCAAAGGAGGTTCAAATACCCGGTCAGACCAGTCTGTCAGCTCCAACACGGAAGAAGCACTGAGGTTGATGGTAGGTGTCTTCCTGGGACGTATAGAAAGATCTCCAAGTGTGTCATCATCTCCACCCCTCATGTCAACAATCTTTTGGACACCAGCTCTCCTCTCCTCACTGTCATCTGAGCACAAGAGTGTCTGGATTATCATTTCGCTGAATGCATACCATGCTGAGCGCTTGATGGTTGGCGAAACAGCATCGACTACAGCCTTCTTTTGCAGCCTAACTAGCCGCAGCTGAAACAAGATGTGGCGTGGGCCTTCCACCCAAGAGTGTTTTACTTTGATGTTGAACCAACAGGGGTAGTACACACCAACAATGTATTCCACTATCAGTCTTAAGTTGTTGAGGGTTTTGCCTTTAAGGCCATGTTTTGAAACCCATATGCGACAAAGCCTGTTTGCTGTTGTCAACCACCTTGAATGGCTCACTGGACCAATTTCAAGAAGGGCCAGATCTGTGGGAAGTTCTCCTGTCCTTATAGCCTGTGTGATCCTATACCCGTACGCTTGATCAGTAGAGAGATCCTTTACGACATTGTCACTCAGTGAAGTAAGAGGCTCTCCAATTGAGAGTTTGGTGAATGAAGGATCAATTTCAAGTTCGGTTGCAGTGTCTAGCATCTTGCCAATGTTACCTGTCCACTTGTTAGACAAGGTCTTCCCATCCAGTGCTGTGATCAAGTGTCGCAGGGGTAACTCATTAGTGTGGAGGGCACAAACCAACCAGATCAGCTTACGGCAAAGCTTGGCCTCTACCCAATACATGGAACCACCCTCCCAGCCAGTGTTAACATTTGTAGAATCACCTCCAATGGCCTGCAGGCTTTTATCAATGCCCTTCTTCTTCATGAAATCTACAAGATTATCAGCAATAACTTCAGCAGGTTTTTTTCTCGTTGAGCCTTTCTCAGGAGTGAAGTGGTAGAGATATCTTCCACCTGGCTCACTGCATACAGAATAATGCTCTTCTTTGATGATGCTGGGGAACTGACGATCTGAATTGTCTGCTTTCAGCATAATTTTAGTTGTATCTTGACGGCCGTCAAAGAAGATGCAGTCAATTTCACCCTTCTTACAAAGATCATCAAATTCCTGATCCAGGGATCTCATAACTTTTTCTTGGTCCCTCTTGACTTTATTGTGATCAACTACAAGTCTCTTGTCTTCTTCAGTGATCAAGCCAGCATCCATAAAGGCAGCAGTGGTGATGGCAGCTGTGGCACGCAGGCCAACACCATATCTGATGCTATGCATAGCAACATTAGGTATTTGTAATGTGTTGTACTCTGGCTTTTTATTGGAAGTTGAAGACGTGCTTGGTATTTCTAATGTCACTTCATAACTTCCATCCTTTCCATCTTGAGCATCAGCTATTTGTTCTTCATTTTCATCATCAGAGAAAATTATTTCATTTGATGGCATTGAAACATCCTGCTTACTTGTCTGCTTATATTCAGCAAGCCTTCTTTCGTCTTCTTGCCGCTTCTGCTTTTTGACTTGTCTGTTGTGCTCAGGTTGATCTGGCAAGCCAATCTGATGTGGTCCAATAGAACCAAACTTGTCTCTCTGACCTTTAATGAAAGCAAGTTCCTTCACAGGGATCTTCATCTCCCTAGGGCATGTACAGTTAATGTGAGTTTCGTTTTTGCAACCAGCATCTGCAAGGCAGCCAAATTCAGAGCAGAGAACAATTCTACACTTGCAACTGAGGATGTCAAAAAGCTTGTCAAGTTTTGCAATGAAAGCCTCTTTGACATGTAGCTTTCCTCTTCCAAGAGATATGTTTTTGGCCTGCTCCCAGCTCTCTTGGATCTTGTTTAAGATTGTGACTCGTGAATTTACAACGGGGGCTACAAAAGAACTGTTTGCTCGTTCCCACTTTTCAAGCACTTTAGGGTAAATGTCCTTTGCAAGACTGGCTGCTGGGTAGTTTCTCACATCCTCACCACTTTGTTCTCTTAGCAGTAGCCCATATTTCAGAACGTCTCGCAGAGTTGGGAGTTCAGAGGGCAACAACTCTCTACCAGTTCCAATTAGGTTGCTCATATGTGTGAATGTCCCCAGTCTTGTCCTCCTTTTAGAAGCCATTGTAGGTCAATTCCCACTGGTTAGGATGGTAGCACTGACTGACAAGTAATCTTTAGCACACTGATGAATATGTTTCAACCTGTGAAATAAGCAAAAACAGCAGTGCATTATATATACAGCATATATAATTATTAATATAATAGTTATTATATAATTCCACAAAAAAGTCAAAAAAGTCACTATTTTTATGTAGCTTCTTACCAAGCAAAACTAAATTATATTAAATTAACAAAAATATTTTTAGAATTCCTAAGTCATGCTGCAACTTTTTAGCACCCCTCATATTTGGAATTTGAAAGTTGAAAAATTCGACACACCCTACTAACGCAGTCCCTACGATCAGTATGAATTCAGGACTCGATGATAGCAACGATATCCTGGTATTCTGATGCTAAGAGCGCACGTAGCTCGCAAAACTTATTCCTAATCGATCTAGCATTAAAAAGCACTGCACGGTGGGAGCCTTCCCTATTCTGACCGCCCCCTAGCACGATCCGTTTCCCGAACAGCCGTGGCTGTCGGGAGTTGAAGAGCCCCTCACCAACGAGGGGGCAACTTCCGCAGGAGCCCGAGCTCCCTTCAACGGGGAAGGAAGGTCACCCACCTGTATATGGACGCACCCTTCAGTTGAAAGTACGTCCGCAGCGGCTCAAGATCATCCCCCCTCGGTGGGGGCCCGTCATCAATTCCCGAGCTTGACTTTACCATACGGTATAGGTGCCGGTTGAGCAGCGTGCCCAGCACACCTTTACCCTTGTCATTGAGGTCGACACCATCTTTCTGATAAAGGTCCCACCTGCCCGAAAACGCATCAAAGGGGGTTAACAAACCTCACGTCCAGTGGGACGCATAAGTCTTGCACCCTCTCATTGATACCAATGACCTTACTGAGCGTGTGGTCACTGGCATTCATCCCCGGTAAAATACCCATCAACATTCCCCTGTCTGTTTTAAGCTTTAGATCATCCGCAAGAGACATGATCTCGGTGATGGTCGCTTCTGTCGAACCTACCCTACCGCCTTTGAGGAACAGATCGTTGCCACCAGCGTGGACAACGATCGCAGTCCTCCGGCTAACCACGCGCAGCTCCCCTAACTCCTTCCTTAAGTGCGCCGTTCCCCGCCCCCCAGGTAAGTACCTTACCTCCCTCCTGTCCCGGTTTGCAGAAGCAAAGTACTTCTCCTGGCCCCTGATCTGTGAGTCCCCAATCCAAACGGTATCTTTTTCCTTCGCGAACAGGAGACTAGAGCGGTTGGAGGTCCTGACAGCGGCATTCGGGGTCTGAAGCTTCGGCTTCGCTGCCTTCTTTCCGGAGACCTTTCGATACCCGTCGCCACCCATAGACCCACCCAGCCGCACTTAGAGCACCCGACCCGCCCCGACCGGCAGCTACATCCTTCGTCTTCTTTGGCCATCAGTAGGCCCCTTCCCACCCTTTTTCTTTACCGGCCCCTTCCCACCCTTTTTCTTTACCGGCCCCTTCCCACCCTTTTTCTTTACCGGCCCCTTCCCACCCTTCTCTATCGGCCCATTCTTTCCGCAGTCACCTCCCTCCACCTTGCGTCGTGGTTCCGCGCATTCCACGTGGGTCGCTGGCGATTCCCGATGCTGATTTTGCACCCCGTCCCCCGATTGCACCTCTACCCTTTCTCCGCGGTCTTGAGCTCTGTCCAGTCCGCCGCTGGACCGCCTTTCCAGGGCGGCTATCCTACCAATAAGCTCACATGCTGCAGTGATTGATCTTCTCGAAGCAAGCTTCTTTGAAGTTCGTCACCCACTGGTTCACTACGCACCTCGCATACACAGCCTTCAGTTTCTGCGGTCCAGTCATTATAACTTATTTTTCTAACTCCGAATACACTGAACAAGATAAAGCGTTCTAGCAATGAAAACTATCGAAAACTTTCTGACCAGTACATAAAAATGGATGGGGTCGGTGAATTCTTCCCGCGCAAGCCGCATCCGCCTATATGCCAGTGACGTTCATCCCTTCCAGAAGACTACACCTCTCGCTACTGCCACACCCACGAAGGGTTTTCTCAGGGCTGGACAGTCCCAATCGCAGCTACCAACTGACATACACTCGCGACGCAGGCATCACGGATTTCCCGCCAGGAATGACAGTGAGATGCAGTTCCTTACTAAGTCTTACTAGCAACTCACAAACGGCCAGACTCTTGGAATCCAGTGTTCAAGGGATATCCTACCAGACCCAGCAGCTACGCCCGAGACTTTCCGCTGACCTGGCAGCCAGCTGGGCAGTAAAGCTCTCTCACCTAAGAGCAGTACAGCCTAGCACCAACAAATGGTCACCAAAGAACGGTCGCAGGGGGCTGGTCAGGAATGGGCTTAACAGGGCACTAGCCACACTCCATTAACCGCACCCTTACGCCTGAGACCCCTCCATCCCAGTCTCTCAGGACGTACGAGCGTTAAATGGTGTTATTTATAGAGGTTCTAAAGCCTTTCTTCCCACGCATGAGATAGCAGTAGAGTCCTTATAGTAAAAGTAGAGAAGAAGACTTAATACTAAACGAAAATAGAATTTTTTTTTGCACAGTCAGAGGAAAGCATCGTTAACCTAAGGCTTCTAAGCTAAAAGGACAGAGTAGGGATGGGATAGGGTCCTAGTAACCCACGGGACAGGATTGTGCAACAGACTTCACCCGCCCTCCCGAAAACTGGATTGGTCCGCGGCTGCTACCGATCGGGTAAGGATAGTTTTGAAAAAGCGCAACTTCCTCCGAAAAGCCTGGATTTTTTGCCACATTTCAAATATGGATTTAGTTTTACCTTGCAAAGAAATATTCAGGTAATTTTGCTTTGACATTACGTCATACAAAAATGCAACATTTCTGCAGAAATCCTTTTTTGACAATTCACATGGTTCATTGAGTTCCTCAAAAAATCTTGTGATTTGTTTTCGCAAAGACAAAAGTTTTTCAAAGACTTGCCCTTGTGACAACCAGCGCACTTTAGAATGATACGGAAGATCCACAGTGAATGTTTCATCATCAAGCATAAGCATATTGCGAAACTGGCGATGTCGTGA
This sequence comes from Bathynomus jamesi, assembly GCA_023014485.1. NCBI lineage: Eukaryota > Metazoa > Arthropoda > Malacostraca > Isopoda > Cirolanidae > Bathynomus > Bathynomus jamesi. The sequence goes on along the minus strand of JAJOZX010008231.1, from coordinate 114,011 downwards.
TGCATTTGCTCTAATGTAGTTCACAATACGTATAACTTTACTTAATGTGTCACTTAAAACAGTAGATTTGGCAGAGAGATTCTGTTGATGCAAAATACAGTGAAAGGAAATCAAGCTATCTGGATTTGGCAGTACTTTTTGTAGTAGCACAACAAATCCTGCACATTTTCCTCTCATGGAAGTTGCACCATCTGTGCATACACTTACTAAATTACATAAATTCAGTTTCGCTTCACGGCATTTTTCTTTGAAGAGAGACAAGACGTCAATTCCACGTGTCTTCCCCGTAAGGGTACCCAAAGCCAGTAACTCCTCGTAGCATTGAAAATCTGCAGTTATAACACGAATAAAAAAATGACACTTGCGCTGAGTCAGTAATATCAGTGGACTCATCCAAGGCAATCGAATAATAAGTATTTTCGCTTTGGCATATTGGTTGTTGCTGCTTTTGAAGTTTCATCTTCGTAAGTGCAGACTTTCGGGGTTCTCCTTCCAATATAGCATACTTGTGGTTCTTATGAGTTGCATAATGCTGATATGCATTGTGTTTCTTCACTGTTGCAATTATGGCGTTGCAGAGCAAACACATCATTTTATCTTTTTCAGCAACTATGAAATACTGCAATTCCAATTCTTCATGGAATACTCTGTTCTCTTCCTTTAATTTTCTTTTCACAGTTTTTGACATGATTGGGGTACCAGAAGATTTATAAATAAAAATGGTACACGAATTGATCAAAGATTTACAGTTTTAAAGGAAACAAGCGTGCGTGTCACTATCGGAGAATTGTCAGTAACTGTCATCCAGTCAGCCAGTCGAGTTGATCGTTGATAGGTAAGGGCGTAAGCCGTAAGGCAACGCTGCCAGTTTCAACTGGCAGCTTGCCATATTTCCTATTGTTCAAGCCATAAAGAAGGCTTGTATGTGTAAGAAGCAGTGAAGCTGAAACCATGATCTAATGAAATAGCCTAAAGCCCTAAAGGGGTATCAGTTGCTGTCCATTATCGTACGGTATGAATTCTGAATGTCAAACAGGCAGAAGGCCGCAACTAGTACCCCAAAAGGCCGCATGCGGCCTTAAGGCCGCAGGTTCCCCACCCCTGAACTAGAGTGACTGGCATTAATGGCTAAAAAAAAAAAGTTAACTGGTGATAATTATCAAATTGGCTGTCTAGCTGTGTGTTTGTTTGTGTGTGTGTGTGTGTATGTGTATGTGTGTGTGTGTGTATGTGTGTGTGTGTGTGTGTGTGTGTGTGAAAATTCCCTCCATACAGTACTGTTCAAAGCTTTGGAAAACACCACTAAAATCTATCAAAACATGCCCTATATTTTAGTTAAAATATAGAATTTAGCAATAAATATTCCTAAATAGCAATGAGTTTACTTCTCCACTTAACGCAATGCGCAATATAAAGAGTAACCTACAGGGTTATCAGTTAACTTCTGAAAGCATTCTTACAACTACATCGCTAGGTATGTTACTGTATCCCTTGTTTTTTCATTGAAATCGATTTTATGCTACCGACCTTTTCATTTTTTATTAACTATATTCATAGTTGTGTTTAGAAATGTTTCCAGTATAAATAGTTCTAACTAATGTGTTTTATAAACACTGAACTGTTTTACAAGAGGATTCAACTAATTTTTTCACATAGAGATGGCTTCGTACTGCAGATACCAAAAATATATTTGCATAAAGTTCGTGACTTTCTATCAAAACGCCATTCTGAAACAGGGTCACCTAAAGACAAACATCAAAAAGGAGAGCCGCGAAAAACTACAAAATCTGGAGATAATCTTGAAGGTTACATGCCTAAGAGATAGGAAACATTCGAACTCAGCTTGTAGTAGGTCTTTAAATCATCACAGGGCACTAACGTTTCAGTTGTAACTATGACGTCGATTGCAAAGGGCAGGGTTCCATGGAATGGTTACTGCCAAGAAAATGTACCTGAGACCAGGAAACAAATATAAGAGGGTAAAATATGTACCAGATCATGTCCACTGGACGTCGAGTGATTGAGCGGAGTTCTGTGAATTGATGAATCAAAAATTAAATCTTTTGTCTGAAAGAAGACAGTACGTACGACTATGATAGGGTGAGAGGCATGACAGTATGTGATTACAACTAACAGTAAAGCATGGTGGGGATCTTTCAATGTTTGGTGGTTTGTAAATTCATCTGCAGTTGGTTCCCAAGTGAAAAGCACTCGAATTAAACTTCTACTCTACGTTTTCTTCAAGTTCTTCTCAGTGTGAGTAACAAAATTGGATATAAATGAAATTTAAACCATGCGAATAAAAGATCTCACACTCTCCTGTTCTGCACGAACATAATTCAAGCCGTGTGACGCTCGGGTGCCCTGGTGCCAATTTGGTTCTTATGTGCATAAGTATAAAATCATGGCTATTGGCTAGCATATATTTCCCTGTCTGAGACTGGCTGTAAAAAGCCACAAAGTACGCAACTTTCAATTTGCGTTTCAGCTCTAAATAGCCCATATAAAGTTAAAATTTTATTAAGTATGATTACCTTAGTTATATGCATGATTCATATATAATCGTAATTTAACTATTAAGTCTGAGTAGTAAATCAACTTCAGAATAAGAGTAATTTTTAAGTATTTTATTATATGTAATTGATTTAGAAGGGCTCGTATGAACATTGGCAACGTCAAGCATTACGATTAAGTTGCCAACAAAACCTCAAGTCATTCATCAGATTAATTATACTCGACATTTTTCAACTTTTTGTCTTTAACAGACACAAAAGAGTTAGTTAATTTGGACGTGCTGATTTCAATGGTAATACTCAAATTTTCTGTCATGTCTAAATTTTTAGCTATGACTGACAATTTTTTCAGATATGAGCAGTTTTCTATAAACTTAAGAGTTTCTATTTCTCATAAAATGGAACAAGTCTTTAGAATACATACAAACTGGATTAAATTTCAAAATACAATTGGTAAATGAAAAAGAGAACATGAAATAGTCAGTACAGACAGAGATTAGTCAGATCTCTTAGATGGAAAGTGTCGTGTGCTACGTGATTTCATCTTGTACACTAAAAATGACCTATTAATTTAATCAAGGGTGTAACTCGAAATCTACACGTGATAGAAACTTTTTATGGCACTTTTGGACTCAGCATATCAAAATTAGGTAAAGTGTATTTTTTTTTAGTTAAAAATTCCTTGTTGACCAGTGTTATTAAAGGAAAATATTTGAAGTTGCGTTTAATTTATATATTACGTATTGGAAACCATTACAAAAAGTAGTTTTCAATTTTTGTAATTTGTAAGGTATATTTTTTATTCTTATATTTAGGAAGTCCCTGGGAATTATATTTGCTTGATTTTCTGATCCAGGCAAAGGACCATGTACTCCACATTGTACCTAGGTTCGAAGTTCGTTGTACGCCACTAATACACGAATAAGACGGAACTCATTGATAGTAATTATTTATTGACTACAGTAAAAATACATTTATTATTTGCAATACCGATTTTATTAAAGTGAATGCTGAGAATGACCTCCATCGACATTCAAACACCGACAAATTCGTTGAACGTGATTAGATGACATTTCTTAACAATGTGAGAGTAATCTTTTGCACAGCTTGTGTGATGTTTGATCTTCACCTGTTCAATTGTTGCAGGGTTCGACTGGCAACAAACTTCTTTCAGGTAACCTCACAGAAAAAAAATCTGGGTATGTAAGATCCGCAGATTTGAGTGGCCAAAGTTCTTGGGTTATTAGTCTTTCGTCAAAGAGTTCATGTAAGAAATCTAGCATTGCGAGAGCTATGTGGGCCGTAGCATTACTCTGTTGAAAATACCCTTCAGAAAGTTCATCATCGTGTAGCTGTTTAGTGAACGGGTTGAAAATAATGTCAATATAACGTTCTAAATTAATTGCTTGATTGAAGAAAATTTGCCCTACAATTCATCCATGGGGGGTTTCTACCAAACACCAATCTTTTGGTCATGTAAAGGAATCGTATGAAATTCATTTGGTTTTGTAGCACTCCACATTCTGTTGTTCTTAGTTTACGTAGCCTGAGAAATGGAACCACCTTCATCAGTGATGAAAATTAAATGGTACTTACATATTAATGGGGGGCCACCACATATTGATGATTGGTTAGGTTAAATTGTAATATTTTCGTTAGTTGAAAATTTGTAATACATCATATTTTTTAAATAGCAATATTTTTTAAAATATTTTTTTATACAATTTTCTGAAAAAAATTAGCATTCCATTCTTAATGCTATTAAAAATTTTTGGCCTCCAGAAACAAATGATGTTTCTAATGTGTAACATGTATTAATCATTGTAAATATTTGAGATATAAATCATTGTAAATATTTTAAAAAATATTGCTATTTAAAAAATATAATGTATTAGAAATTTTCAACTAACGAAAATATTAGAACTTAACCTAACCAATCATCAATATGTGGTGGCCCCCCGTTAATATGTAAGTACCAATTAAATTTCTTATATTCGCAGTACTCAAATAACTTTTTAACTACTGATAAAATCAACAGGCAATAATTGTGTACGCTGTTGATTTTGTAAGCACTAAGATATATGGAATGAAGTGCTCGCCTTCATGGGCGGCGGGTAACTGAACGTCGGATTGCATCCAGTACATTATCGGTCACTGTTTTTCGAGGATAATTCCGTTTTGGTGGAATAATGGACCCTACTTCATGAAATCGCTGCACAATTCGATGTACTGACGATTGATTTGGAACAGTAAATTCTCTAATACACGCTTTAAATGCTCAAATTTTAAAATAAGTTTAATAATAAACACGATAAAATCCTATTTTAATACAGTAAATTAAAGATGGCTGGAAGATCACTTGCACGTTCAACAATTGTCGATCCACATCGAATATTACTACACTATGTTAGGTCAACTGAATGCCCGGTTAGGTTAATTGAATGCCTGGTTAGGTTAATTGAATGCCTGGTTAGGTTAATTGAACGCCCTTGATGATTGGTTGGGTTAAGTTGTGATATTTTCGTTAGTTTAAACGAAAATATCACGACTTAACCTAACCGATCGTCAAGGGTGAGCAGTTGACCTAGCCGGGCAGTCAATAAATTAAGTCCCAAACCTAAATTGGATCTTTTCGGTTTGACGGGCTGTAATATTTTTTAACATTACTTGTTTTTTATTGTCCAATTTTAATCGAGGATTTCAAAAATAACATTCATGTTTTAGAGAAACAAATAGCGAGGCAGATAGGTGCTCTTCCAATATGTGCTCTACCTTAAAATTTACATTCCAATACGTGATCTACCTTAGATTATTCGGATTAGCAGCAGGTACGTTAGTTAGCCTTATAAGGCTAACTAACGAAAATATCACGACTTAACCTAACCAATCGTCAATGGCGTATAGTTGACCTAACGATTGGTTAGGTTAAGTCATGATATTTTCGTTAGTTAGCCTTATAAGGCTAGTTTCACGGTAGAGCACGTATTGGAATATGGTAGATCACAGTTTCGCGGTAGAACACATATTGGAAGAGCACCGGCAGATATATGCAATTTAACAAATTTAAAATATATATTTTTAAACCGTATTGGGATCGTTTTGGTTTGACGGCCGGCCGAAAAAAACGAGTCATGGCTACGGGACCGTCAATTTCTAGACTCTACCAACCCGTTAGGTTAACTGAATGCCCAGTTAGGTTAACAGAATGCCCGATTAGGTCAACTGTACGTCCTTGACGATTGGTTAGGTTAAGTCATGATATTTTCGTTAGTTTACTGTCAAAACAAACGAAAATATCATGACTTAACCTAACCAATCGTCATAAGCGTACAGTTGACCTAAAACTTTCATGGATTTTGGAATCTTAAAGCATATATGATATTCTCTAAACTAAAATGTATAACTGCCTCACTATTTGTTTCTCTAAAACATGAATGCTATTTTTGAAATCCTCGATTAAAACTGGACAATAAAAAACGAGTAATGTTAAAAAATATTACAGGCCGTCAAACCGAAAAGATCCCCTAAATTAATATGGTAAATTAAAAAATTATTCCAAAAAACGTTTATTTTCATTAATTAAACTGGATATACAATTTTGATACTATACGTAATATTATTAAAGAACATTGTTTTGGGAATTCAATTTACCATATTAAAATAGGATTTTACCATAAACACACTTTCTTCTTTCGAATACACCATTTCAATTTTAAGGCTCACAAACTTAAAAAAATAATTTACTCAAAAGAACAGCAACTGAATACTAAGGAGGACTGTCAGATACTGGCAATTAAACTAAGCTAAGCCTAAGCTAACCCATAAAAAATTTCCCAACAAAATGACTGAATAATGAGGAGAGGTTCAATTTTATTTTGGGACCTTTTCCAGTTTGTGTACCGTTTTTCATATAATTTATTTTTGAGAATATTTTTGTTAAAACTAACAAAAATATCACGACTTAACCTAACCAATTATCAAGGGCGTACACTTGATCTATTATTAATTATAACATTGTTTGTTTCTGGAATAGTATTTACTATTTACTAATAGATCAACTGTACGCTCTTGATAATTGGTTAGGTTAAGTCGTGATATTTTCGTTAGTTTTAACAAAAATATTCTCAAAAATAAATTATATGAAAAACGGTACACAAACTGGAAAAGGTCCTTATTTTTTCACCCTGTATATGTACGTTTTTTATATTCTACTGCCTCATTCAAAATGCACATATATGACTGATGATAGCCATAAATACCCATATGCCATTGGTGTTTCTGAACTTTTTGAATGGTACTGTTCATACCTACAAACAAGAGAGATCTTTCACTTTCATACATCAAAAAACATCAAAGTACAAATTAATTATTAATTACTGAATTTAAAATTAAAAACACTGCATTTCCAGTAAAATAAAATTTAATAAATTATTATTGAATTAAAATTTATTAAAAATTTTTAAATAAAAATAAAAATCCACTTCCCATTCGCATTAAAATAATATTTCACTAGGGAACAACATTTTTGTTTCTTGAAAAGTATTTGGTGTTTCTTATAGAACTTTTGATGCTGATTCCAAATACGGTTTCAGAATTTTTCTATCCCTCATAGATTTCGAGAAAATAATATTTCCATTTACTCAGAGTTTTCCCAAAATATTAGTTAAAATTAAGTGTACTAATTTAATTTTACTTTCTTTTTTTTACAGGTTAACTATATTTAATAGTATTTTTTGCATTAAAAAAATATAGCTATTTAAACAAACAGATTGCCATACCAATGATTTGGAGAGAGCCCAAGGATCACCTAACGGATTGCTATTTTTGTATGACTAACGTTTCAGGATTCTCTGCCAAAAATAAACATAAAATTCAATACCCAAATCTTGCATCTGCCATGAGACCAGTACTACATGACGATGATAACCCAATTCCAACTCCCCCAAAGTCATGGACACTGGATGAAGAGTCTGACGTTGAACCAATGGAAATTGATGACACTAAAGATACAGACTTTCAGCAACCTGAATCAAATAAACCACGTATGATAACGCAGGTTATGCTGAATGATCTCGTGAGAGATTTGGACCTTCCGAAAAAGAAAGCGGAATTATTGGGCTCCAGGTTACGTGAATGGAATTTGCTGGCAAAAGATACAAGCATATCGGCGTTCCGCACTCGCCAAAAAGATCTGATGCATTATTTCTCCTCGTCAGGTGGTTTATGCTACTGTAATAATGTAAATGGACTGCTGTTAGCTCTCGGTCATGAGCACAAATCTGAAGATTGGTGTTTATTTATTGACTCTTCGAAGCTAAGCCTCAAGGTTGTACTACTTCACAATGGAAATAAATACCCTTCCATTCCTGTAGGGCACGCTGTCCACATGAAGGAATCTTACGAAAATATGAAACTCATCCTTCAGCAGATTAATTATGACCAGTTTCGTTGGTATATATGTGGGGATTTAAAAGTCGTCGCGCTTCTTCTGGGAATGCAGCTCGGTTATACGAAGTTCTGCTGCTTCCTTTGTGAATGGGACTGCAGAGCCAGAGATTCGCATTATTTGTAAAGGATTGGCCACTTCGTCAAAAATGTATCCCAGGACTGAAAAATGTGTCTCATGAACCCTTAGTTGACCCCAAGAAAATATACTTACCGCCACTTCACATCAAACTTGGCATCATGAAAAATTTTGTCAAAGCAATGAACAAGGAAGATGAGGCATTCAAATATTTGAAGAAAAAGTTTTCACGATTTAGCGATGCAAAGATAAAAGAAGGGATCTTTGTTGGTCCCCAAATCAGAGAGCTCATGAAAGATCAAAAGTTTGATGATGCCTTGAGAGGAAAAGAAAAAGTGGCATGGGAGGCCATGAAGAATGTTGTCACAAATTTTCTAGGGAACATCAAAGCCTCTAACTATGAAAAAATAGTGCAGGACATGATTGAAGCATGTAGGTTATTGGGATGTAATATGTCACTAAAAATCCATTTCTTGCACTCCCATTTAGATTTCTTCCCTGAAAACCTCGGCGACGTAAGCGATGAGCATGGAGAAAGGTTCCACCAAGATATAGCTACTATGGAGAAACGCTACCAAGGGAGGTGGGATCCGGCAATGTTCGCTGATTACTGCTGGACATTGATGCGAGAAGCTCCTAGTGAAAACTACAAGAGAAAATCAGTGACAAAGAAGTTTTAAGAAGAATATTTTAAATGCCAATCTGCCACTAATATAATTTTTAGGAAGTATTTTTACTAACTTCTATACACTTTTTGAATAAATATTAAAATACAAATTTCTCAGTAACCTTGGGTGATAGAAATTCTACGGCTATATTCGGAATCAGCGGAAAACATCCTATAAGACCGACCTGTTCACGTCCAAGAAACAAAAAAAAGTTAAAATTTGTTCCCCAGTGTTATTAACATCGAAATTAAAAATGAAATTTAAAAGTAATTTCAATCAAAATAATAAAACTTAAAATGGAATTGTGAGAACTTTAAAATTTACATGATATAAAAGAAATATTTATAAATGCTTATTATGACTCCTATAATAAATAAATAGAAATGTTATGAGGTCACCAGTTTGGCCGTTCAGCCAAACAAAAAATTTATTAAGGAGGTAGAAATGACTTGTGGTTTTTTCGTTTAATTAGAAAAATAAATTAATATTTGTTCACAGTGATTAACAATTACATAGGCCTGCGAATGAGAACTTTGTAAGAGTTGTTTTCTTACTAATAACTGATTTTATATAATTCAACTACGCTGAGTTCAAATAAGGTGTCCATTTTTCTCATTAGGTAAGGATTTTCTGCAAACTGGAAGGGAAAAACAACATAAATAAATATTATTTATTTCAATTTACATTATGTAACTATTTCGCTTTGTTATACTAATTACAAATGCAAACAACTTTAAAAAGAAAGAAGACTATTAACGTCAATTACATATTCATCTTTATTTGTCCTGAGTTTTCTTGTGAGATCTATGCCTTTTAGTCTCAAATGTACGTGCTGTTCCTTTTCTTTTATTAATTCTGGCGTATCCTGTTTCAACATCCAGCAGTAATCAGCCATCATGCTGATGTCCCACCTTCCGTAATATCTCTTCTCCATTTCTTTAATGTCTTGGTGAAACCGTTCTCCTTGTTCTTCGCTGAGTGCTCAGAGATTCGCAGGGAACTAATCCAAGTGTGAATGTAAGAAATGTAATTTTAAACTCATATTACAACCCAACTCTTTGAACTTGTTTAGTATGTTGTTCACAATGTTTTGGTAATTTGGGTCCTTGTTGGTTCCCAAAAATTTGTTGATGACATCCTTAAAAACAATCCACGCTTCTTTTTCAAGATTGTTCATTGTTCTTTCAAAGTGTTCATCCAAAGTCAGTTTTCTAATCTGAGGACCAACGAAAATTCCTTCTTTCAATTTTGCTTCCGAACGAGATGGGAATTTACCACACAGATACTTAAAACAATCTCCACCTTCGTCCAAGGCCTTAACAAATTGTTTCATGAAGCCTAATATTATGTGAAGCGGAGGTAAAAGGACTTTCTTCGTGTCAGGTTGACTCTGCGTGGTCATTCCTTTTTTATCCAGTGCTGAGTTCTTGTTCGGCTATCCCATTCACACAAAAACATGGAAACTTTGTAAGTATAATCTGGTTGTTGACCTAACAACATACAAATCACTTTTAAGTCTCCACAAAGTAGCCAACCGTGTTCTTTGTATTTAACCTTAGCTAGATGACGCTCAAGATTTTCGTATGTTTCCTTCAAGTGAACCGAATGAGCCACAGGAACGGATATTTACAAGTTACCTTTGTGAAGGAGGACGCCTTTTAGACTTCTTTTGGAGGAATTAATGAAAAGTTTCCACTTATTTGGGTCATAGACTGCAGCGCCTAGCTTAAGTATTAGTTCCGAAATATTGGTGCAATATACCAGTGAATGTTCTTGAGAAAAATATTGGATGAATTCTTTTTCTCGATTTCTGTACCAGTAAAATGACGTCCCGGGAGAAAACAAGTTCTTTGCTCGAAGTCTGGATCCCCAAATCTCTGAAGAATCCTTCGGGAGACACAAATCACTTACCAAATCATTAAGTTCACTTTGTGTAAACAATTGGGGTTCACCAGATGTTTCGGTTTGAAAACAATCAATATCATCGTTTCCATCGTCATCAGACACCGAATCAGATGAAGTTATATCAAGCGTATTTGGTTTAGTAGGTACAGGTATACCAGGTCCATGAGCAACAGGTCTTATAGCAGACTGAAATTTTGGTTAAGAAATTTCCTTTTTATTTTTAGTATTGTAGCCTTGCACGTTACATGAACAACAAAAATAGCTGTCATTGCTGTGAATTCTACGCTCACACCAGACCATTCGAATCCCAAAAGGGAAAGAATCTTTTTTACCTTTACTTAACAGTCTAAGTTGTTCAACATAAACAGTTAAACACTGCAAACTTTACATGAACAAAAATAGCAGTCGTTGCTGTGATTTCTAGGCTCACGCCAGACCATTCGAATCCCAAAAGGGAAAGAATCCTTTTTACCTTTACTCCACACTCTAAGTTGTTCAACACAAACACTGCAAACTTTATGTGGAGCCCATGATTTGTCTTGATCCCCAAGTTTCATTCAGAAGTACGCATAGTATGCTTTCTTGAGGAAGTCTGTAATATCTCGCCTTTGTTTTTTCACAGTAAATTTTCCACAAATATAACAGAAAATGTTTGGGCTATTTGCACACCCTCTGCTTGCCATAGCGACAAATAAACAAATTTCAAAAGAGAAATCTAGTCACCGCGCACCTTTGAGTAATAAAGAACTATAACCTCGCACGCACTAGACAGACTGACTCATCTCGTGGCTTGTCAATCACTTATATACTAGCGGTGCGATTCTCGAATGTTCTAGAAGACGCTATGACGTCACTTCTGATCTGGAAGCATTTCTAAGCAGTAGTTTTTAATGAAAATTTA